>BLSH010410350.1:279999-311307 GCA_018402905.1 Glandirana rugosa | reverse complement strand
TAACGTGTCACACGTTTGGTGAACACAGAACATCAGTCGTGTAACAGACTTCTTGACGGTGCGGCCCCTTACGGAAACTCGACGGAAACCACACGATCCAGGGACCCACGCCACCTATCATCGTCCGTATGACAGATCCCCTGCGAGCGAGGTGAAACGTTGGACGAAGGAGAAAACGACACGACCACGGAGACACGCTGGTGGTGGAGAAGGAGGTTTGACGAGTGCAGTGAGCGTACTGGAAGAAAGGTACACCCCAGATCCTGGAGTAGTAGGAAGTGTAGTAGAAGGTGGGTGGGAAGTGGTGACGGGAGGAACAGTCAGACGTGTGACTCCTTTCGGCGTGCAGTGGTGAAGGGTGGGTGGAAGATGATGTGAAGGATGATGAGGTCCTAGACCCCACATGGAAAGAAGGTCATGCGAGTGACGTGAGCAGTTTGGAGGAAGAGGTGGTGGTCGCACAGAGGCACCAGCACAGCAAAAGAGGAAGCAGGTTGCAAAGTGGAGCGAGCGTCCCCTAGACAGTATGCCTGCTACTATCCACCGCACCCAGGGACCTAGCACACCAAAGGCAGCTCAAAGGCATTCCCCGGCGTGGCAGTTCTTCAGACAATGTGCTGACTACAAGACACAAGTGGTTTGCACACTGTGCAATGAGAGCCTGAAGCGAGGCACAAATGTTCTAAACCTGAGCACAACCTCCATGACCAGGCATCTAAATGCAAAGCACTTGGTGCAGTGGAATAAGAACCTCAAAATCCAAGAAAGGTCTCGGCCTCCTCCTGCTTCCTCTTCTGCTGCTGCCTCGGCCTCTTCCTCCACCTCTACAGTGCCAGTGTCACCTGCCACCCAGCAAACAGACAATGTGACAGCAACGCCACCATGTCCGCCACCGTCCCCAAGCATTTCCACATGGTCCCATGGAAGCTTACAGCTCTCCATCTCCCAAACACTGGAGAGAAAGAGGAAGTACCCCCCTACCCACCCACAATCCCTGGCCCTGAATGCCATCATTTCAAAATTCCTGGCCTTTGAAATGTCATTCTGTCTGGTGGACATGGACAGTTTTAAAAACCTGATGGCGGTGTCTGTCCCACGGTACGAGGTTCCCAGCCGTCACTACTTTTCCAGGCGAGCCATCACTTCCCTGCACAAACAAGTAGGGGACGAGATCAAGTGTGCACTGCGCAACGCCATCTGTGACAAGGTCCACATAACCACTGATATGTGGACCAGTAAGCATGGGCAGGGATGCTATATCTTGCTAACTGCACACTGGGCAAATGTAGTGGCGGGTGGGCCTGAGGCGGCTAGCCGTTTGGCGCATGTCCTTCCGCCACCGAGGATTGCAGGGCATTTCTCTTTGCCTCCTGTTGCCTCCTCCTACTACTGCACTTCCTCCTCCTCCTCCTCTATCACCTTCTCATCCGCTCAGTGTAACACCTTCACCACCAACTTCAGCACATCCAGGGGGAAACAGCAGGCTGTTTTAAAACTGATATGTTTTGGGGATAAACCCCACACTGCGCAGGAGCTGTGGACGGGCATTAAACAACAGACAGATGAGTGGTTGTTGCCACTGAGCCTCAAGCCTGGCCTGGTGGTGTGCGATAATGGGCGAAATCTTGTAGCAGCTCTGGGCCTAGCTGGTTTGACACACATCCCTTGCCCGGCGCATGTGCTGAATTTGGATGTGCAGAAATTTCTAAAAAACTACCCGGATATGTCAGAGCTGCTGCAGAAAGTGCGAGCTGTCTGTGCGCGCTTTCGGCGTTCTCATGCTGCTGCTGCTCACCTGTCTGCGCTGAAGTGGAACTTCGGCCTTCCCATTCACCGTCTCCTATGCAATGTGCCCACAAGGTGAAACTCCACCTTGCACATGCTGGAGAGACTGTGCGAGCAGCAGGAGGCAATAGCGAAGTTTCAGCTGCAGCACACACGGGTCAGTCGCTCTGCAGAACAGCACCACCAACGAGTGGTCCTCCATGCGAGACCTGTGTACCATATTGTGGTGTTTCGAGTACTCCACCAACATGGCCAGTGCCCATGACGCTGTTCTCATCGTTACTATCCCACTTCTAAAACACTTCGGGCGATGATGGAAGAGGATGTGGCACAGGAGGAGGAGGAGGAGGAAGAGGGGTCATTTCCACGGTTATCAGGCCAGTAATTCACAAGTGGCTCGGAGGGTGGATTCCTGCAGCAGCATAGGCCAGGTAAAAAATTTTCAAGCCAGGGCACAGTTCTGGAGGATGAGGAGGACGAGGAAGATGATGATGAGGAGGACGAGGAGGAACCGTGTTCACAGCAGCGTGGCACCCAACGCAGCTCGTGGGCATCACTGGAGTGTGGCTGGGGGGATACGGAGGACACAGAATGATACACCTCCCACAGAGGACAGCTTGTCTTTGCCTCTGGGCAGCCTGGCACACATGAGCGACTACATGCTGCAGTGCCTGCTCAACGACAGCCGAGTTGCCCACATTTTAACTTGTGCCGATTACTGGGTGGCCACCCTGCTGAATCCCCATTACAAGGACAACGTGCCGTACTTAATTCCCTCACTGGAGCATGATCGGAAGATGCGCGACTACCAGCACATGCTGGTAGACGCGCTGCTTAGGGCATTCCCAAATGACACAGGGGGCTCTGTGGAAGCACAAGGCGAAGGCGGAGGAGGAGGAAGAGGTCGTCTACGCAGCTGTGTCACCGCCAGCACCTCAGAAGGCAGGGTTAGCATGGCCGAAATGTGGAAAAGCTTTGTCAGCAGCCCGCCACAACAAACAGCACCACCAGCTGATAGGCAACCTCAGCAACATGGTGGAACAGTATGTGTGCACACACCTACACATACTGACTGATGAGTCTGCCCCATTCAACTTCTGGGTCTCCAAATTGGGCACATGGCCTGAGCTTGCCCTTTATGCCTTGGAGGTCCTGGCCTGTCCTGCAGCCAGAGTATTGTCTGAACGTGTGTTTAGCACGGCAGGGGGCGTTATCACAGACAAGCACAGCCACCTGTCCGCAGCCAACGTGGACAAGCTAACATTTATTAAAATGAACCAGGCATGGATCCCACAAGACTTGTCTGTACCTTGTGCAGAATAGACATTTAGACCGGCCTCACACAGCCATTGGTATACTTGTTTTTTTTTAATATGTCTCAATATTTTGGGGGCTACCCCAACTAGAAAAAAAAAACAAACAAACAAATAACAGTGTTGGCTACCTCCTCCTCCTCTCCCACCGCCACTTCCACCTACACTGCCATGGTCACGGCCTAGTCAACCTCTAGGCTCCTACTCCACATCCACCTACTCCTCCCATTTTTTTTTTTTGTGATTTTAAGTTATTTCCCTATCCACATTTGTTTGTAGGGCACTTGTCCAACTCCTTAACCCCATTTTGCTTCCTTTTACAGCCCTCTAACCCTTTCCAGGACTTTTTTTACAGCCATTTTTGTGCCCAAAAGTTAGGGTCACCATTGACTTCAATAGGGTTCGGGGTCCGGGGTAAAGTTCGAGTCAAGTTCAGTACCGAACCTGAACTTTTCCACGAAGTTCGGCCGAACCAGACGAACCCAAACATCCAGATGTTCGCTCAACTCTAGTGATGGACCACTTGGTCTTTCTTCTGCCATCGCTCTTCTATGTTTCTATGAACACTGTCAATGTGATCAAAATTGAAAAAAATAAAAAGAAAATTGAATATTTTTTCAAACATAAAACATTTTATATAGTATATATTTGAGTTGCAAGGGTTAATATAAGCTAGACATACAATTAAAGTCTAAAATTTGACTCTCTAACAAAGGGGTTAATTAGCATATTCAATTGCCAATCAGCAAAAAAAAAATCTTCTTTTCTAATTACAAGCAGAAATTCCATGCTTGTTGCAGTGCTTAGACACACTTTATTTTTCTAGCCTCGCTGGAGACTATAAGCCAGTGGTTCTCAACTCCTGTCCTCGGGACCCACTAACAGGCCAGATTTTAGGTATTACCTTGGAGAGATGCAGACTAGAATACTGTAATCACTGAGCAGCAAATTATATCACCTGTGATGTATTTCAGTTATCTTGCAAACCTGGCCTGTTAGTGGGTCCTGAGTAGTACGTCATCAGAAGCATATCCTGCCTCTGATTTTTGAATTACATAGCTGTCATCAGGAGGCGAGACTAGGAGCAGCAAGAGTTGCCTGGTGTTTTCTTGCACATCCACTAATAAAGTTGTTGCCTCACAGCCACACAGCACTGTGATACAGGCAAAAATGGACCCAGGCAACAGAGCAGCTTCGGAATGCCTACTGCCTTTATGACTGACTTGTTTCATAGTCCTTAAAGGATATGATTGTCTGAGTCAAGGTCTGATTTAAGATAGCTAGACCAAGCAGACTTTAACAAAATCTGGGAAGCTACCATGGAATCCTTAACCAGCATCTCAGTGCAAGAAAACACTTACAAAATATTAGCTTGTTGGTATGACAAGTTTTTTTTTTTGCTTTTTCTGGATTGGATACCAATCTCAAGTCTAAGGTCACCACTACACATTCTTAGCTGACCAACATTGAGGAAAATATTGACCAGTTAAAAAGACATATATAGTTATTTTTCCCCCTAGAGATGATCTAATTCCAGGAATGTCTACCAACATAAGCCACACTTTTATTTCCGACCACCTTCATGGGTCTATGACCAGTTCTATACCTGTGCTGAGAAAATGCTGTCATTGCTGACTTCCTTGTGAAAATGTTAATTGCATGACTGTTATGCTGGACCTCTGGCTTTAGTACTCTCTGAGTGATTGAGGCAGGACAATTATGCAGATCAAATAACTTGGAGTAAAGGCAATATTCATTATCTGCAAATTCATCCTATTTCTTTGACTCAAGGATATGAAGCAAGACAATTGGCATGACAGCCAGCCTTGTCATTTTCAAACTGAGGGGTCAACAACGGAAGATTTCACATTTCTCTCATAACATGGTTACTAAAACCCGATCTGTAGCATTCTTTTCATTTATAGGTAGGTAAGAAATGATAAGAGATCGTACCTCATTCCTTTAGTAATGTTTGTTTTTTTCCCAATACTTTATTTTAAGGTAAAACACAGTAAATACAGATACCTCAGCATAGGCATACTTAAATGAAACATGTACATGGAAAGGTAAACACAGCAAAAATCAAGCATAGGATGCAGATATGCGTATGAAATGGTGACCTGGAATCCCAAGTGCTAGGGAGTCTCTGTACCCCGCTTGGCAATGTAACATCGTAGACACCAATAATATACAAGAAGAAGCAGAGAAAGAGAGACCCAGAGGGTCGCACTAAGTAAAAGGGACAATATAGAGGAGAAAATGTTTTTAAATGTGTTTTACCCTCTTGAGAAAGTAGTAAAGATACTTGAGTAAAATAAACTGTTATTTCATTTTCATTTCTTTGGCCCATTTTTAAAGTTGAGCTTGCCATGCAACAGCAGTTTAGAAAATATTAGGAAAGAGAGGCTGAAATGGACTTTCATGGTACCATATAACTTTGAGTAAGCAGTTTATGTATAAAAATCTAAATTTTTATTGTACAAAATAGTAAAACAATTCATTATAAAATGACACAGAATTGTGACAAAAAAAACCATTTAGTTACAAACGTGGCTCTCAAAATCATGGATAGAGTGATGTATACAAGAACATTCTATACCATCTGTGTAATAGCTCTAAATTAGAGTTGAGCGAACCCGGACTATAACGTTCGGGTTCGTACCGAACTTTCGGGTGTCCGTGTCCCGAATCCAAACCCGAAAGTTTTAGAAAACGTTTGGGTTCGGGTTCTGGGTTCTGGTATTTTATCACGCATGTTGAATAGCTGCAGGGCAGCCAATCAACAAGCGTTTCACTGGTTTTCCCTAGAAGCCATCACAGCCATGCCTACTAATGGCATGGCTGTGATTGGCCAGTGCATCATGTGACCCAGCCTCTATATGAGGCTGGAGTCACAGTGCTGCATGTCACTTGCTCTTAGGTTAGTGTAGGGAGAGGATGCTGCCGGTACTGTGAGGGACAGATTGTGAGGGACAGATTGCAGTGATAATAACTAGGTAGAGATTACTACTACTGCTTTGAGGGACAGATTGTAGATCTATAACATCTCATCCTGCATTACAGAACGATCTCTCATCCTGCATTACAGAAAGATCTGATTACAGAACGATCTCTCATCCTGCATTACAAAACGATCTGATTACAGAACGATCTCTCATCCTGCATTACAGAACGATCTCTCATCCTGCATTACAGAACAATCATAAGGGACAGATTGCAGATCTAATAACATCACATCTCCTATTTTTCTTCCTTTTGCAGCCCTCTAGCACTTTCCAGGACTTTTTACAGTCATTTTTGTGCCGAAAAGTTCAGGTCCCAATTGAATTCAATGGGGTTCGGGGTCCGGGGTAAAGTTCGGATGACGTTCGGTACCGAATTCGAACGTTTCCGAAAAGATCGGCCGAACCCGCAGAATCCGAATGTCCAGGTGTTCGCTCAACTCTACTCTACATGTTTTGCGGTCTTGTTTACCGCTTCCTCAGGAGTGTATACAGCAAGGTATAGTATAACAGAGCATATGTCACCAGACTGCAAATGAAAAAAGAGAAGATATTAGTCATCATAAAGAACATAAACAATGTTTAATAAAATAAACATAAGATAAATACATTTTAAGGCCATGCATGGCTATCACCCTCAAAAATCATCCCTTTACCCAGGGTGCGCGTGCGACTCACGACACAAAGTCTGCGGGCATGGGAGCATCACAGGTGTAAAAAAGCTTATATTATGTTAGATCTATATGCAAATAATCAAAAGAGTCAAATCAGAAAATTGCAGCAAAAAGGAGAAGATATTGGTGTGTGTTGGTCACAAAAGACCACACAAACAAGTGAGTAACTGAGTATGCATACATGTACATATCTCAACATACCAAAGTTTGCATATACACCAGGCACTGTCTGAGCCTAATAAGTAGTTTAAAACCATGTCATAGTATGGCTGCAGTGCTGCAAGAGGAAAGATATTGTAAGGATTGCTTGCAAAGCAAGCCAGCGAAAACAAAATCAAAATCAAAAAAGGGCAAAAAGATAAATTGCATAAAAAAATTACTTATGGGCACCAGTCTGTGGTGTATAGCTTTAAGTAGATAGGTAAACAATTCTCTAATCAGCCAGTTGTCACCAATGTTTCCTTAAAAAGTATAGAAAACACAGTAAAATATGGGGCAGGCTGGACTGGGACAGTATAGAGAGCAGGCAGGAGGAAAGTCCTATGGATACCAACTAAAATAAAGATGGATTACCTTAATATGTAAATAGTAAGAGTTCGGCCACTGTACTGTGGTAGAGTGCACTATATCTAAGTGTCCTAAAAGCCTTGTGTGGAACGTCCATAAGGCTGCCTGTGAATCAATCAGTACAAAGTATGACAAAAAAGGTCTCAGAGGCACATTCAAGCACTGCAGATTAGATAAGGAAAAGGGATAAGTATGGAAGGTTACCACGAATGCCAGAGGAAGGTTGCAGCGACTGAGGGACTTGACCATCCAGTCCCTCTACTTAGCTGCAACTGCAACCATGAGCGATACTGTCCGGCGACGCCCCCACCTCCGCAAGTGGCATAGGACGTCGCTGGACCTGAAGTGAGCATGCGCGATGTCTCCAAAAAGGGCACACACATCAGCACCAAATCCGCCGAAGTGTTGCCCATAAGACATCGAGGGGGGGATAGTGGGGTACTGCAACAGCAGTGCTAAAAATTGCTGCAACATTGGAGGATTTTAGTCATCTAAGCAATTTATTGATTCAGGTGGATTGAAATTAAGTCAAAATTACAATATGGGCATAATAAGTATTGCTGCAATTCAGTTCTGTCCTTACTTATTGGAAAGCACATTCATTAAATAAGGCAAATCAAGATGAACAGAACAGGTAGTTCACCCTGTATTTATGGATTATCTTGTGTATATTGATGACTAGAGAAGCGTAAATAATGAACCAGATTTAATGAGGAAAAGCTATAAATAACATCCAAAACAATTACTGTATATACAGCAATCCTTGGAAATGGTTAAAGATTATTCTACTTTATATTGTTATATTCTAGTTGTCATCACTTTTAATGTAAGCGTGACAAAGAATTTATAAAATAAAAAATATATCAAGCAGCCCCCATCATATCAGTAATTAAAAAGTGAATACGAGTATGACTTGTTCCTGCCACCTGACAGGTAATATCACTATTTATACTAATGTGAGAGCTGAAGTTATCAGAAATCTTTATAAAATACAAAATGCATACATACTGTATATTTGCGCTTACTTGTATTTACAAGCCGGGTTGATAGAAAAAAAAGATTTTTATACCATTCACGAATAAACACCTATAAGAGCTGGGAGCTTAGCAAAATTAGACAGTGCCAAATTTCAATATACTTAGCAGTGCATTATATCTGAGTATCTTATAATCACATATTATTGTCTAAGACCTCATTTATATTGCGCAATTAGCACATATGACGAATTCAAACAACAAAAATATGTGGCTTTCTTCAGCTGGAATGACAGGTATGTCTGCAGAGCTCTGGCCACTAAGTTCATACAATGCAATGATAGGCTGACGACTAGGGTTGGAACATCATCCCTTTAATCCAGGACACATATGAATTACACAGGTTCTGAGGCTAATTTAATGCAGATGAGGCACCAAGTGAGTTAAACTACCAACTTAATCAGCCACAGAACCTGTGTAATTCATATGTGTCCTGGATTAAAGGGATGATGTGGCAACCCTACTGACGGCATTCAGTTGTGACTATCAGCCCTAATCCCAAGTAATCTCTGGCTGTGAGAACAGTCACAAGTAGCTGCATTAGCCTGCCTTTGAAGTGTATGGACTCAGTGGCCACAACTCTTCACAGCCTGTCATTCTAGGGACAGAAATCCATATTTTTGCTGCTGAAATTCGCAGTGTGTGCTAATTGCAGTGTGAATGAGGCCTAAGACACACCCGATGATTTCTTAGCTGTTTTGCAGTTGCTAAGTATTTAATTTTTTTTTGGCCAGGTAACAATGTTTTTAGCTCAGCTAACATCTCAAACCTAATTTCAATACAGCATCTTTCTGGAAAAGGCATTTGTTGTTCCTATTTCTAACTGAAATAAAAATGGACTCCCTGCCTCCAAAAATGCC
Organism: Glandirana rugosa; assembly: GCA_018402905.1. Classification (NCBI taxonomy): domain Eukaryota; kingdom Metazoa; phylum Chordata; class Amphibia; order Anura; family Ranidae; genus Glandirana; species Glandirana rugosa. The sequence goes on along the minus strand of BLSH010410350.1, from coordinate 302,072 downwards.
TCCTATTAAAAAGGAGAGATTCTGTTCTGCACATAAGTGCCATATTTAACCAGTTCCCACCCAGGCCTATTCTGATATTTCTCTCCTACATGAAAAATCTGTATGTTTTGCTAGCAAATTACTTAGAACCCCAAACATTATATATATATATATTTTTAGCAGAGATCCTTCATGAATTTTATTGAACACAAACACTATATAATACTTTTTATTTGTTAAAATATAAATGATTATGTTATGCCGAGTACATGAAGATGTCTTGTCACGATTTAAAATTGCAAAATTGCGAACGGCGTGTGAAGGCGCCAGACTATGGTACTTAAAAATCTCCATTAGCAAAGTTTACCAGTTAACAGGTTTAACAGGTTACCAGTTTAGAGTTAGACTGGAGGTCTGGAGCTAAAATTATTGCTCTCCCTCCAACATTCACAGCGATACCTCACATGCGTGGTGCGATCACCATTTACATATGTGTGCGGGACTTACGTATGCGTTTGTGTTTATGTGTAAGCATGAGGAAGGGGGGCTTTACATTTTTAAATAATTTTTATTATTTATTTCATTTGAAACTTTTTTTTTAATTGTTTCTTTAATTTTTTTTTAACAACTTTATTTCTTTCACAAGGGATAAACAAAATCCCTTGTGAAAGCATGGGCTGTGACAAGTCTTCTTTATGGAGAGATCTTGGGATCTTAAGTCTCTCCTCTGGCCTCCAATGCAGCCGATCAGACACAGATTGGTCTGATCGGCTGCTTTCCTGGCTGCTGTAAACAAAGAGCCGGACCTGGAAGTGATTAAATCCTTGATGCTTCCGGTTTCTGGGGTCACAGAGTAGGAGGATCAACATCAGTTCCTCTCTCTCTGTGTAGTGCCACCTTCGCCACTGGTTGCATCGCTCCTGGGCTCCTGCGGGTGCAGACATAATCTCAGTGACATCATCTCAGTGTACCCACTTCAACCCGAGGATGTCATATAACATTGCACGGGTTGGAAGAGGTTAAAGCCTTTGTCTGAAACAATGCAGTTTAAGGCAATATGAATTGTACAATCTTTCTATGTTAATGCAAAGACTTCATCTAATTTTATATTTATTGATGACATCTGCCTGTTTTATCTCTTGTAGTGATCTATCCAAAATGTACTTGAAATCACTTACATTTTTCAGTTTTAAATTTAAAATCATAATCAAATAAATTCTGTTTTTCCATATGTGATCCGCCTGCTCTGTACCTGCACATTATTGGTCTGTTCAAAAGGGTATAAAAGCTGATTTTCAATTCTTTATATTCTCTCTATATTCTGGCTATGTCTAACCAACAATACTCCAGATACAATCTGCTTGTTGCATGGCCAACATATAGTAGCCTGTGGTGCTAATCTGTTAACTTGTATTGCTTTGATTCATACTTGGGAAAAAAAGAAAACAACTACTTTTTCTAGCTGCAATCAATTTACTCTCTCCCTCAGAAAAAGTGACTTGCCTGAAAAGTATTCCAAACTTAGTAGGAAATCTGTCAAACGTTTCTTCATTCAGTTTATTTAAAAATAAGCACTTTTTTTTGATTGTGGATGCAATCTGCCTACTTTCTCCCTCAGAAATTGCAGCCTATTCCAATGAAGGCTTTAAAAATGTGGTACGTCTGTTTACTATTTATATTTTCAATTGTACACAAAAAGAACCTACTATTTTTTTCTAGGTATAATATGCATGCTCAGTTGTTCAGCAATTGCTGCCTGTCCATACAGGATTAATATCTGTGATGCAGATCTCTAACCTTTTCCCCTATCTTCACTCTCCAAAAACAAGATACTAATATTTTACTTCCAGATGCAACGCTCTTGCTCTCTCCCTTAGAAATTGTGGCCTATCCAAGGCTTCAAAGGTGTGGTGCAAGTTGGCTCATGTTTTATTTTCAATGTAACAAAGAAGACACTCATATTTTTATTTTCCAGATGCAATATGCACAATCAGTTGCTCAAAATCTGCAGTCTGACCATAAAAGTGTAATATCTGTGGTGTGTGCCAAATCTGCACAGTTTTTTTCTTGTGGCTGCATTTATTTATTTCGATTTTTTCCTTTATTTTTACCTGGGGATTTAGCTAGTAAGTCTATTTTTTCAACTTACTTTAACAGACTAAGCTGTCCAGCAAACGATGCAGTTAGGGGGTTGAGACAAACCACTTAACACTGACAGGTTTTATATAAAACCTTTATCCTGAAAGGAAAAAAATGTATTTGCTGGAATTTGGCTTTATATTACTTTAATCTGCTTGTGCACCTAACACTAGCCTCTACCCACATTGATAATGCTATGTCATATTGGCAAATATGTCTACATTGCTCCTCAAGTGGATTGGAGACATTCTAAGAGAGCATGTTATTGTCTGGATCACCAGGTGAAAATAAAGGAAGAATACCTAATTACCACATGAAAAAAATAATTAAAACATTTCTAAAAAAGAAAACAAATGCAGCCATCTCGTTTAGGGCATTTTTACATTTGAAGTTGCATAATGAAAATCATTGGCTTTAGTAAACATTTACATTTCTTTAGAAGCAAAGGAGGGGTCATTTGCTTTATATTCTTTCCTCATGAACATTTTTGCACAAGCCCCCCCCCGATCACGTCATATAGGTACGTTGATGTGTGTTGCATAACATTGGGGCATAAAGTGGCATGAACTGTCATTTTGTGAAAATTTCATTAAGTTAAAAAAAGAAGAAAAAAGTAAACAGTGCAATGCATTTGTAATAACACATTGCACAGCTTCTTCACAACATACACACCGGTGGTTGTGTGTTATTCAACTCATAACGCATGACAACTGGTGTTAGCAAGCCCTTAATGGAAATATACAAGGTATGCTTGAGTGCATGTTTGGGATGAGGGGCTACTCTTACCTAAATTTTATTTCTTGTATATACAGTACATCACATGAAAACTGCCAAATGCCATTAAGACTGTATTCCAAACTGGATGTTAACAAAGAATAAAAAGGGATGCAAATAACATATGAGCATGGAATTAAATTTGTAAATGGTATTAGTAAACAGTATGTTAGGGCCTGCTACAATAGAACAAAACCAGAGCTGGATGATTTCCCAAAACCTTGTCTACCACAGAAGTATATGGGTGTTTAGGTAGATCATAGACCTAATAATGGCATGCAATGCCAAGCTGTGGTTTTTAAAGCTAGCAAAATACTTCCTTGTATTAAAAGAGGTATAGACTCCAGACAGAGAGACATCCTTTCCCTGTACAAATCAGTAGTAAGACTTTATCTGATACATGCAGTTCAATTTTGGGTACTGGTTCACAAAAAGGATATTGGGGAACTGGAGAAGAGCAACCAAACTGATAAGAGACATGGAGTAGCTCAGCTATGAGGAAAGATTAGCTAAACTGAACTTATTCTCTCTTGAGGAGAGGAGATCAAGGGGTATATGACCACCATGTATACATACATAGGTGGACCATATAGTGAACTTGGTGTTGAGTTATTCCCTTTCATCATGTCATTATATCAAAGACAAAAGGGCACTTTTTATGTCTAGAGAAAAATAAATGTAGACTCAAAACACAGAAAGGCTTCTTCACAGTAAGGGATGTGGAATAAACTCCCTTAAGAATTAGTTATGGTCAGCTTAGTAGAATGATTTTAAAAAGGTGTGGATTCTTTCCTAACAGCACAAAATATAACTGGATACTTATATTTATAGGTATTGACACCAGCAGTAGTTGATCCAAGGAATATCTGATGGCTCCCTGGGGAATCGGGAACAAATGTTTCCCAAAGCAAATTGGATTATGCTTTATTGTTTTTTGTTTTTTTTTGGTCCTCTGAATAAACTGTGGGTATGGGATTGTATGTATGGAGGTTTTTCTGTCTATGATTGTGTGTGTTTTTCTATTGGTTGAACTAGATAGACTTGTGTCTTTTTTGAACAAGACTAACTAGGGAACTATATAGCTATGTAACGTTCTGTCTACATACATGCACTCCAGAACCAGCTGCTCAACATTGCTCTTGACTGGCTCCTGAAAAAGTGGACCGTACCTGTGCTGTATTAAACAGAAGCACATGTGACAGGGTGACAATACAATACAAATAACAGAAAGTGCCTGAAGAAAGACTTTTATGCCAGGATTACCAGGTTTTCTTTTGAAAATGATCCAAAAATGTTAAAGTTACATTAACATGTTTATGTGAAAATTTAGTGACTAGATTTAGATCTACTTTATGGTTCACATTTACTTTGTGACATCTGTGAGCATGTTTATGTGAAAATTTAGTGACTAGATTTAGATCTACTTTATGGTTCACTCTTACTGTGTGACATCTGTAAGCTTGAGGGTTGACTTTGTGCAGCACAGAAGAAGGCCAGCCTCCTGCAGTAGAAGTAGGGATGGTGACCATAAAATGGTGCACTCTGGGTGGTATCTTTAGTTAAGTGTACGTGCATTTTTTAGTGAATAAAATAAAAATGACTGCAGCCATACAATTTTTGTTTTTGGGTGTTCTAAACCCAAAAACAAAAATTGTATGGCTGCAGTCATTTTTATTTTTTGGACTTAGAACATTCTTCTGAAAACCATTACTCTACCATACCCCATACATGGAAACTGATCAAAGGCAGACATATTTGAAGTCCAGCCAACTGTGGCTCCTTCCACACAGTACAGTGAGTGAGTGTAGCCACCCAGGGACAGGAAATGTGTTATTCAAAGTATCAACATTTGATAATAAGGGCAAATAAAACCCGATAAACCTACCTGAAAAAGAAAAATGATGGAGCCACCATATTTGTTTCAAATACACTTTATTTTCAAAATTTTCAAAAAAATGTTATTGATATAACAACGTGAAGTTTATAACATATTTGCCATTCCTGGCAGCTATTACTCTGCAATAATGTATATTTGCTGTCATTTACAGCTTGTGTGTGGTTCTTAGGAAAAGCTTAGACTGCAGCAAGTGTGTTTTTAGGGGTAAAATTCCCATCCCTCGGTCCAACCAAATTTGGTTAGAGCTGGTATTTTTACATTAAATTACTGATATCTGCTGGCACTTTAATGTTACAATACATTTAAATTAATATTTCTAATATCACACCTTTACATATGAACAACCTCAAAATGGTATGCTGCAGAAACTACTTTCTTCTTCTACCTCAGCTGCCCTGAAAAATGGAGACATACTGATCGATGAGTCTTCTTTAAGAAGCCTTAATAGAATTTCAAGAAGCTATGCAGTATTTATATTCTCTCACTTAAGAGTTATTATGAATTTATTAAAAGAGATGATTGAATTGCAGTCTATTTTTTTAAATACAATTTTGCTGAAAAAGAATATGTATAGCAATATGCTTATGCATCTGGAGGCATCATATTGAAATTTTAAGTTTAAGCAATTCTACTTTATGATAGCAGTAAAACAACTCACACTTCATTGACATGGCTGAAAGCCCAGCAAAAATCACATGATATCATTGAATATTTTTCTATCAACATTGAGGACTATTCTGGCTTTATCTGGTAAAGTACGAAGATGACTAAAAGTAATTACTGTCTTTAATGCGATACTAGAAAAAAATCCAGCTTATTCAAGAATATCTCTTTATGTAAAGTATATTTGCTTTAAATAAGAATTAATATACAAATCGAATGACCAGGCCAAATAACAAATTTTTGCATATCCTAAAAATTGCCTAACTTATATTAGAATTTCAAACAGCAAAACAGTTATATACATATAAAAAAATATATGGGCAATGCTTTACCTTCCAAAGGCTTTGTATTTCTTTTATCCTGTTCTGACATCAATTGAACAATGGGGAAGCAATGACAGAATCGCAAACTCATCCTATTGTTGCTTCTTGCAGCACATGTGCATGCAGCACCCCTGATTTGCTCCCAATGTTGGCCTTCCCTCTCCGAGTTTCATTGTTGTTGTACATTCCCTAGCTGCACCACATTTACACTTAATTATTCTAAAGAATACATTACTACATTAAAGTGGACCTGGGCTCAAAAAAACAAGATCTGCTATCTTAGAAGAAGTATATACAAATTTTAAATTTTGCCTAAGTAGTATCCTGAAAAAGTATCTTTTTTCATGAATTGCTCCTTAAATCTAGTGCCACAGAATGCTAGTTTCACCAGATATAGAGTGAGGCTTTGTAATGTCACTACTGTGCTGCTCACTGTTCTCCTTGCTGGAGAGGAAGCTGTATCTGAGGACCTGCAATGCAAAGATATCTCTGCTTCTGCCTCATGCATTCTGTGAATCTGAACTTTGTAAATCTCTCCTGCTGCTTCTTCAATATTCCTCCACTATGCATTATATCTCTAGTGATCAATGGGGCAACACTGATATGAGGAAGAAAACTCCTGGCCTTCTACTATGATGGCCCCCTCCACACCAAGAAACAGTGCAGGACATGATATTGTAAGTCAGTAATGAGGAAAATATCTGCTGCAGTCCTGTGACCTGCTTTACTTTTGTTGGGCACAGCTTCCACAGTTCAGATCATATTTAATGAGTGATTTTTGCATATACCTGTAGTTCAACATTAAGCAAAATGGGAAAGAAGGGACAGTCATCTAGTGTCTCAAGAGAAAAATGCAAAATATTATTTTCTCTAAAGTTAAAAACTGGACCTGGGAGTTTAGGAGATTGCTCTACCAATGGTTAAGGTAGTTGAATGTACCTTTTGTATGATAAAGATGCATTGTGTGCCTTGTTATTGTGAACTATTGACAGGTAGAGAAGTAGTGCTCTTTGTTGTGCACTACTTATTGCTGACATTGAAGGTCTCTCACATCTGTCACATGGTATGATCTTGAAGTCGCATTTATACTTGAACTCTGTATTCAATTTTATTTCAAATGTCTTTACAATGCTTCTACTTATCTTGTGGAAATGTTTTTTTTCTTTATAAGTTATTGTTGTTAAATAAAAATTTGTTTAATAAAAATTACCTGACTTAAAAAAAAGTTAAAAACTGAAGCTTAGCTGAAAAAAAGTTATACAGCTTTAATTACAATTACATTAACTGTGATAAAGTATGTCCCATGTAGTGCAGGCAGCCGGATCCTGGAGACACCTTCATCGCAGGGTAGCCTGTCCTATTCCTGTCACTTTCAGAGCTGCAATGGTTAACAGATTCGGGTCTTCCCATCTCACCCCATCACCCCATCCTTAATCCTCCTCTATTGAGAAAAGCTGATTAATTGACACCTGTAATACAATCTGTGAATGGAGGAGAGTCTAATCAGTCACAGGATTCGCGCCCCATTCACAAATCCTGTTATAGGATCACTCTCCTCTAACCCATTCTTTTAGGCTTAATAGTTTGGTCACCTTGTCCCTAAAGTGTCTTACACATGGGCTGAATGCTGAGTGGAATCGACCAGTTCAATAGAAACCGACCGGCATTCAGCCCATGTGTACTGCAGCTGTTCCGACAGAAGCAGGCAGTTTAACCGACCCAAGCTGTAAGTTTTTTTTTTTTCGTTCAGCCCGCTATTTTGAATGAAAAAAAAAATAGTGACGTGTACTAGGCTTAAGATGGGATGGGGGGGGGGGCTCTAGTCTAGCACTCAGATGACCACCAGTTCCCTCCACTTATATCCGCTCCTCTCCGCTGATATTAGCCCTCATCAAAATCATCGTCAGGTAGACAAAAAAATAAATAAATAGAAACTAGTATTACATTTCACAAAAAAGGAAAATAGTATTGACTGTGTAGACCTATATTCTAATCTTTCTAATTTATTTTAGAAACTATCATAAAACACAATATTTCTTAAACTAAAAAATGTTTGGTCTTAGTTCTATTCCTACAGTATGGGCATAGAGCATTCTTAAGAGATCCAAAATATCTTAGATAGTGGTTTAATAATATTTTTAAACTTTTTTAACTTTATTGATTTAATCTGTGGTCAGCACCATGAAATTTGCTTTTCTGAGCTATTCATCATACCTATACCACTGTATACTTTTGATAAGAGGAAAATGCAGCCTAAGCAATGATGCATTAAACTGACATTTTTAGTCACATACTGCAGTAGAATTCACAGCAAATGACTCCAAGAAACCTTAAAATTTATTTATTAAACTCTAAATGTTACATTAATTTATATAAAGTTGGTACAGTATATTCAGTAAGCATTATGGACCTACAACTGTTGTAAGATGTTAAGATAGTACAAGGGATTTAAGGAGTACAGTAAGTAGACTCATTTCTCATGTAACTGGAGATAGAATTGGGCCCAGGGACATGAGCTACAGACATTTATTTTATTAATATATTACGTTTCAGCATTTATATAGTACCAACTGTAATGGACAGTCATTGTGTGAAGATGCAGATAATTTCAGCCTCAGAAGGGAATGGGTCCCTGAACAGGTGTGGAACTGATTGTAGGGGTGTCCCTCACAAAAAAGCATTCTCTAGTCAGTGATTGTGCCTATGTGCTTTGAGAGCAATTTGTAGTCTCACATTCTGGATGACTAAAAGTCAGTAGAATGCCCTAAAACATACTTTGCTGGGTAGACCATGTCTTTAGAAAACTCAATATATGAAGCTTAACCATTTGCTTACTGGGCACTTAAACCCCCCTCCCTGCCCGGACGATTTTCAGCTTTCAGAGCTGTCGCATTTTGAATTACAATTGCACGGTCATGCGACGCTGTACCAAAACTTTTTATAATTTTTTTTCCTACACATAGAGCTTCTTTTGGTGGTATTTGATCACCTCTGCAGTTTTTATTTTTTGCGATATAAACAAAAAAAGAGCGACAATTTTGAAAAAAGAACATTTTTTTTTTACTTTTTGCTATAACAAATATCCAAAAAAAAAAAAAATTATTCCTCAGTTTAGGCCGATATATATTCTTTCTCATATTTTTGGTAAAAAAATCCCAATAAGCGTATATTGATTGGGTTGCGCAAAAGTTATCGCATCTAAAAACTATGGGAGTGGATTTATGGCATTGTTATCATTTTATTTTTCTTTACTAGTAATGGCGGCAGTCTGCAATTTTTATTGCGACTACAATATTGCGGCGGACATGGACACTTTTGACACTTTTTTGGGACCAATGACATTTATACAGCGATCAGAGCTAAAAATAGCCACTCATTACTGTATAAATGTCACTGGCAGGGAAGGGGTTAACCTGCAGGGGGCAATCAAGGGGTTAACTGTATTCCCTCAGTGTGCTCTAACTGTGTGGGGGCTGGGCTGGCAGGGACATAACAGATCTAACTGACCCCGAGTACAGGGATCAGTAGATCTCTGTTATGTCCCCTGACAGAACAGGGAACCGCTGTGTTTACATTGGCAGTTCCCCTTTCTGCCTCTCTATTAGGCGAACGCGGGTCGCCGATGGACATCGAGTCTGTCCGACCCGCGGGCACGCTCACACAGCGTGTTGTGGGCATGAGAGCGCACTGGCGGTGGCTCTGAGGGCGTGTGGGGAGTGCGCAAAGGGGCAGACATCAATTTAGGGCGCCCCGGCAAAATAGGTCCGCGCTGTAGCCATCAATCGGCTATAGCGTGGATCTAAAGTGGTCAAAGTGTAACTAAAGGCAAAACTTTTTTTCGAGTTTTGGATAAAGGGAGGATGGATTAGAACACTTGCCAGTTTTTATTGTTGTCTGTGTTCCCATTAGAGAGATTCACCCTCTCTATTTGTCATGTTTATCATTATCATTGAAAGTGAAAGTAAAAGTTAATCCCAAATTTTGGGTTATCCCCAGAAAAGTAAGAGAAGGGAAATCTTCCAATGGGGGGCATTAGTTCTGATGACTTGGTGGTTCCCAAGAGAGTCCCTTAATGTTCAGGAATTTCCTCCCACTTCCTGTTTGGCTAGGGGCCAAGAATAATTTCCCCAATGGGATAAAGACGACAAAAATAAACCTTCCAGGGGTTATAGCCTTCCCTTACTCTATCCAAAATGGAAAAAAGTTTTGCCTATATTTATCCATTAATCCCATAATGAATGTAGTGGCTGCTGATCCTTGCTGAGGAGTACGTTCTCTTCATAGGAACTGTGTATGCATTGTGTTACAAGCACTTTTGAAGAATGAAGTACAGAGCATTGTGTGTGGCAAGTGTATGCCTGTGAAGTTTAAATGGACAGAATCCTAAGTCTGCTAACAATGAAACATGCTAGCAGCCTTTAACATGACAGTGCATTATATGCAAGAGTTGTGAAAGTTGCTGTGAACTTTGTAAGATCTAAAGCCTAAGGTTAGGTAAAAGACACAGTTCCAGCCATGTCAGCACTCTCTGCCCCCACTTCATTTCATAAAAGCTGTACTGTAGCTTCCATGAATGAAAGGATGGGCAGATGGACAAAAGGTCCACCTCCTGGCATTCATAGATTGCTTTTAATCCATGGAAGCTATAGCTTTACCTAAACTTAAGCTATGAATCTGCAGTATGGATGATCCAGTGATTGTTGTGCAAAAGGTCTAGATAAAGAAAATCTGGGGGCCTCTTCTGGGGCCTTTCTTGTTGTCAAAATTATAAAATGTGCACCTTGAGCTGGGAAAAGTTGCAGAAGATCATGACAAGCTAGGAGGAAAATCTGCAGTATATGAAACACAGTAAGGAGCTCTACTGCCTGCACAGCTCAGTGATCCCTCAGACCAAAGAGAATACTGACAATGTTGCCAAGTGGATAGAACAATTTCTGTGGCTTGATGAACTTGCAGCAGCTGTGTTGTTGTGGAAGTTGTGGAAAAGCTGTCTCCCCTAGACAACAGGCAACTATGCAGGCAACTATTCAGGGATGTACTGGCCATCGGGACTACCGGGAGGTTCCCGGGGGGGCGATGGCTCAGTGGGCCGGTCTCAGGCAATGGCACCCGTAAAAAATATGGCTATGGGGGGCGAGCACCGCCCACAGGCGGGGTTGAATGAGAGCCCTTCTCCCAGCGATCGGCCCGGGGAAGAGAGAGGAGAGCAGGTGCCTGGATCATAAGACAGTGGGGAACGTCTCTGTAACACCTTTCATTAGAATTGCGAGTGTTCCCAGCACTCGCCGTCACATACAGCCCACCTCCCGGCTCCGGTACTTTGATAGACGAATCACCAGTCTAATGTGACGTATATCAAAGTACCCGGGCCAGGAGACGGGGCTGTATGTGACAAAGCGGCAATTCAAATGAAAGGTGTTACAGAGATGTTCCTTGCTCTCTGATGATTGGCCGGCAATCCTCTTCTTCTCTTCTCTCTTGCCCTGAATGGGTAGCCTGCATTGATGGACCCGTGTAGCCTGAATTAATGGACATGGGTAGGCTGCAATGATGGACACAGGTAGGCTGCATTTATGAACACGGGTAGGCTGCATTGATGGACACGGGAAGGCTGCAATGACGGACATGGGTAGCCCGCATAAATGGACATGGGTAGCCTGCATTGATGGACACGGGTAGGCTGCATTGTTGGACACAGGTAGGCTACATTGTTGGACACTGGTAGGCTGCATTGTTGGACACGTGTAGGCTGCATTGATGGACTTGGGTAGGCTGCATTGATAGACACGGGTAGGCTGCATTGTTGGACATGGGTAGGCTGCATTGATGGACACGGGTAGGCTGCATTGTTGGACACGGGTAGGCTGCATTGTTGGACACAGGTAGGCTGCATTGTTGGACACGGGTAGGCTGCATTGATGGACTTGGGTAGGCTGCATTGATAGACACGGGTAGGCTGCATTGATGGACATGGGTAGGCTGCATTGATGGACATGGGTAGGCTGCATTGTTGGGTGCAGGTGAAGCGGTATTGCACTGATGGGCACTGATAAAGTTATTGTTAATATTTTGTTTTTGTAACTTAATTCTGCATAAAACATTTAAGTGTCATTTCATGAGATAATTTATCAGGGTATGTTTAGGGGTGGAATTAGGGGCTGGGCAGGGTAGGGGTTGGGTGGGGCAACTGGTGGCGAGTAACTCTAAGGCCTCATACACATGGGCGTTTTGAGCAGTAGAGGGCGTCGGCCTTAGTAAGCTGTTTCTAGAACGCGTATCGTTTTTTGACGCTAATCGGCAAAACGCTCACTAACGCCGTATCGGCATTAACCGGCGTTTTTTGACGCCAATGTTTTCCGGTTAAAAAATAGCAGAGGAATGTTTTTTTTTATATAAAAAATGCCTATTGACACCGACGCTCACAAACGCTCACTAACGCTCATTGACGCCGATGCAAAATGCCGAAAAAAATGATTTTTCCCTGACGTCGGACCCGACGTTTTGCTTATTTAAAAACATACACCCGTGTGTATGAGGCCTTAAGGCCTGGCTAGTAGCTCAGGACTTGAAATGTTGAGCCCTGTGCTCGGCCATTTTAAAGTGGGCTGGTCTGGATGAAGTCCAGGGCCAAATTTTTGTCCCAGTCCAGCCCTGCAACTATGGTTCTCAGAAAAAGAAAAGCTCTAAAGTGTGGGTTACCCGGAGGTCACTGAAGGATGTTGATGGGCCCCAGCATGGGGCAGGAAGATGTTGCATGAGAAGCCCTGACAAAACATGGAAGCAAGTGAGTTGCTTGATATGCAGTGAGTGGGAGCATGCTGTCTCCTGATCTTTGATCCAGTGCAAGGTAACCTGGCCAGGCAGAGGTCTGAGGTTGCTCGCTCAGTTTGTGTGGAAAAAGTGTCTGCAGTCACTTTTAGCAACTGTCCATGTTAAGCCTGCAATGGATGACAGGGCACACCACTATCTGCCGAGAGGTGGGTGTGACCGCTGTAGTGGAGCTGTGTTTAATCACTTCAGCCCCAGAAGGATTTATCCCCTTCCTGGCCAGAGCACTTTTTGCAATTTGGCACTGCTTAGCTGACAATTGCATGGTCTTTTGACCTTGTACCCAAAAAAAAATTTACATCCTTTTTTTCCCTACAAATAGAGCTTTCTTTTGGTGGTATTTGATCACCTCTGCGGTTTTTATTTTTTGCGCTATAAACAAAAAAAAGAGCAAAAATTTTGAAAAAAACAAATATGTTTTACTTTTTGCCATAATACATATCCAAAAAAAAAATCAAAAAAAAAAATCATCAGGCCGATATATATTCAGCTTTTGTTCATTGGTTTGCTCAAAAATTGCCGCGTTAACAAACCATCAGAATTAATTTATGGCGTTTTTACTATTTTTTTTTTCTTACTAGTAATGGCTGCGATCTGCGATTTTTATCGGGACTGCGGCGGACATGTCGGACATTTTTGACACTTTTTTTGGGACCATTGACATTTATACAGGGATTAAATCTAAAAAACACTGATTACTGTATAAATGTCACTGGCAGCGAAGGGGTTAACCTGCAGAGGGCAATCAAGGGGTTAACTGTGTTCCCTAGGTGTGTTCTAACTGCGTGGGGGCTGGGCCACCAGGGGTACAACAGATCTAACTGATCCCAATGACAGGGATCAGTAGATCTGTCATGTCGCCTGACAGAGCGGGGAACCGCCATGTTTACGTCAGCGGTTCCCGGATTTTTTTGTGTTCCAGGTGATTGCGGGTCGCCGGTGGACATTCACGATACGCAGCCACATTGCAGCAGTAAAAGTATGCGAGCCAGTCTGGGACCAGTTAAAGAAAGTCTTCACTCAGTTGAGTGTCCTGAACAAGGGGGTGGAAAGGATTGAAAGTGAACCTGAAAATGAAGTGGTGCTTAATGATGAAAAAACGTCTGTGTATGAACATGAACTAGCTAAGCAGAGTGCTGATGTAAGACTTTCCATTTAGGAAAGTATGCTATTTCCCTTAGCAGGTGCAATTCAAAAAAGAAAGGTGATTAAGAACAGGGGAGGGCTGGCAGCCTTAGGCCTGGGGGGCAAGTCCAGTCAAGTGGCCCATTGAACCACAGAATCAGCTCACCATCCATGTCCACCTGGTTTTATAACGGATATTGATGTTATGAAGCAAGACAAATATGATACAATGTGATAACATAATTTAATGTTAATAGCAACAAAGGAGCTTTAACAAAAATAATGCATCAATGTAGCCTCACCACCCAGCAATGCAGCCTCACCAGTGTCCACCAATGCAGCCTCACCAGTGCCCACCAATGCAGCCTCACCAGTGCCCATCAGTGCAGCCTCACCAGTGTCCACCAATGCAGCCTCACCAGTGCCCACCAATGCAGCCTCACCAGAGCCCACCAATGCAGCCTCTCCAATGCCCCCCCTTTGCCTGCAGTTAGTTGGTGGCTGCGCCCCTGGCCCCTACTTCCTTCCTCCACAAGAAGAAAAAAGGTTGAGCGGTCGTCAGCTATTTTGAATGTAAGTTAGGGTGGCCTGGGGGGCAATTGCCACCCTGCCCCCCAGCCCAGCCCTCCCCTGATTAAGAATCACCAGCGTACCAATAACAGGAGCCCAAAGTTTCATAAAACGTAACTTTTAATATGTTGAATATAAATCTACATATACCACTGGAGTAGGAAACAGTAAAATTGACAACGTTGTCAGTAACACTAGACGCGTCTGAGCACCCATACAACCTTCACCCCAGCCATCCACACACAGTCATTCACCCTCTAAAGACCATGACCAGTGCATGGGGTCCTGGCCAGAACATAGGGACATAAATTGTAAATGCCCTGTGGACAGGGATGGGGGAGTGTGTGGCTTGGGAGATAACGCTGCTACATAAACCAGTAGGAAATTGAGGAAAAAGTTGGTAGCAATGGAGTGGGAAAGTCTAAGATACCATCAGTCATTAGCCGTCACTTTCCGTATACCTTCCCCGATAGTATAATGCACACCACTAATGCACGTGGTATATAACATGTGGGGGTGGAAGTCCAGGTGAGGGTAAATGAAGTGCAATCAATAGATCACCATAGTAGGTAACAATGATCGGTCCAATGATCAAACTGAAACAGTAGCTGAAAAGGCTGCAAACACCATACAATAATGGATATAGCAGCGGCGACACAGGCACTTTAAGATACGATCTCTCCAGTCTCAGAAGGCCTCGTCACTGAGGGGATGAAGGATTCCAAAGATTCACAAATCCCATCTCCCATAACCTCAAGATAGCAGCGTGGCAGCGTAGCGGGATCTCCTTGGCTCCGGCTGATTCAAACAGCAACTACGGAGCGGAGGGGAGGCATCTCCAGGGTGGAGGGTGGGTTCAGATGCGTCGTTGAGAACGTCAGGTGACGCGATTCTGACGTGTTTCCTCTGGACAATTGCAGACTTCCTCTGAGCTAGAGGAGGGGCTGGAGTGCCTTGGACTAAATAGTCCCTTGACGATGTCATACCCCTAGTTATCCACTAGATGTCACACTCTCAATGTACCTCTATACGTACACCATTCTTACCTTCACACACATCGTATGATTGCTAATCAAATTAATTCATGATTCACATCGCACAAAACAATGTCAGAGCAATGGAATACAAGGCAATGGACCAAATTTATGGAGACTTCTTTCCACAGCCAAGGGGTGGAGGGTAATAGGGAGGGGAAACAAAAGACCCCCTCAGAAAAACAACCTCAACCTATATCACCTTCTCATAACCACAAAAGATAGAGGGAGGGGCCCAATAACTCAATCATGTCAGGTCCCTCTCATGTTTATAGGAATACAGAGAAACTGCACTCCGTATTGAGGCCATACGGCACCATAGAGTCCAGAAGGAAAATCCACATTTTCTCCTTCTGGAGCAAAACGGTGTCGAAATCACCCCTTCTAGCGGGGAGTTGCAGGGCATAGATTCCTTTGACTTCCATTAAGGATGGATTCCCCTGATGATACTGGTGAAAATGCATAGCAAGAGGTTTTTCATCGCCTTCTTTACAATTCCTGATACTGCTTGAATGTTATCCAATCCTTACTTTTAATGGTCTCTTGGTTTTCCCTATATACGCTTTTTTACAAGGGCAGGTAATCATATAGATTACTCTGGGGGTCGAACAATTAATGAACTGCTTAATTTTGAGATTCCTTCCATCATGAGCCCCAGAGAAATCTATAGTTTTTTTCTACTAGTGGGCAAATGCTACACCTACCACATTTAAACATACCAGTGGGTTTGAACCTATCTGAGAGCCAATTGCTGCTCCCTGATCTCTGATATTCTGAGTGGACAAGAGTGTCCCTCAAGTTTCTGGCCCTTTTTGCCACTAGTAGGGGGCGGGGTCCCACAATCTCGCTTAAAATGGGAACCCTGGTAAGTAGATGCCAATGTTTAGACATCGTTTTACGAACCTGTTCCCACTGGGCCCCATATTTGGTTATCATCCTAACAGGAGGGGTTTGGGAGGTGGTCTCAGCCGGAGTGGTCTTTCCTTTGACCAGCAGGGAAGATCTTTCACACCTACTTGCCTTGTTTCTGGCCCTACGTAAATTTTTGTGAGAATACCCCCTTTCCCGAAAGCGCCCATACATCTCCTTGGCCTCCTCCTTAAATTGTACTAGGGACGAACAATTCCTGCGAATACGCATAAACTGTCCAACAGGTATTCCCTTTATTAAGGCAGGGGGGTGATGGCTGTGCGCTTGAAGTAAGGTGTTGGCCGCTGTATCCTTCCTATAGGTTTGGGTATCTAACCTCCCACCACGGGCACTCACCCTGATATCTAGGAAAGGGAGGGTCTCATGGTCAAAGGAAAAGGTTAATCTGATATTCCGATCGTTGTCGTTGAGTTCATCAATAAACTGAATCAATTGGGCCGGGGTGCCCTTCCAGAGCATAAATACATCATCAATGTATCGTGCCCATAATAAACAATGGGCCCGATACATCGAGGAGAGGTACACCACCTCCTGCTCCCATAGGCCCAAATGTAGGCAAGCATAGGCAGGTGCCCAGGAGGCTCCCATAGCAGTTCCTCTAATTTGATGATAGTACGTACCAAGGAATTGAAAAAAAACTATGATTTAGCAGAAATTCAAGCACTTCAACCACAAATTCATTATGCGCCCCTAGTTGAGGAAATTTCCTATCAAGGAACCGCGCAACTGCTTGAATACCCCAATGATGGGGAATGGAGGTATAAAGAGACTCCACGTCAATACCAACAAGTAACGTGTCATCTGCCACCTGAATGTTTTGTAGTTTGATTAGGATATCTCTCGTGTCCTGTACAACGGAAGGCAACTCAACCACCAATTCCCTAATCAATCCATCTATAAATTTGCCTGTTTTTTCTAGTGGTCCCTGGACTGCAGACACTATAGGTCTTCCTGGTGGGTTAGTCAAACTTTTGTGAATTTTAGGGATTATATAGAAAGTAGGGGTGTTGTATGTCTCGACTTTAAGAAATTTCAACTCTCTCTTAGAGATCAGATTGGCCTCATGTGCCAACTCCAAAAGATGATTCAATTTGTTCACAACTACCGGGAAAGGGTTCGTAATTAGTTTACGATATGTATGAGGATCATCCAATTGTCGTTTTACCTCTTTTTCATACATTTCTGATGGAATTAAGACTATATTCCCACCCTTGCCACTTCCCCTAATAACTAGATCGGGGGTCTTCTCTAATTCATACAGGGCCTGACGTTCTTCCTTGGTAAGATTATCAATCCCTTTCCACCCCCAGTTTATTTTCCGTAAGTCGTCTCTTACCAATTGTAAGAACACACTAATCCATTTATGTTTATGAAGGGGGGCATTTTTCTGGATTTGATTCTAATATTAGATGGCCTAGAAGTCTGTTCAGAGGATGCTGATCCTATTAAGTCATTCAGTTGGTTTTCTTCCAGCAAAGCACAAAGTGCTTCCAAAGCTTCTCTCTCCTGCTCATCAAGTTCACTAGGGGGGGACATTGAGGTTGAGGGCTGTTTACATTTGTGCAAATAGCTCAGTACCACCTTTCTTAAGAATAAATTGAGGTCTTTGAACACATCGAATTCATTCATTTTGGCTGCAGGGGAGAAAGATAAACCTTTCTGTAGCAAGCCAATATGAGACTCATTTAAAGGGAAGTTGGACAGATTAATTATCTTTAAATCATTGGGCATATGAGAGATATCCTCCTGGGGAAAGGGGGAAGCCTCCATTACTTTTTGCGATTCTTTGAGCATGTCTGCCTGTTTACTTTTTCGGCTCCAGGACCTCTTTCCCCTTCTACTTCTTTTTTGTTTCCGGTATGGTGGGAAGTGTTGGACTTGGATTGACCCGGATCTTTGGAGGCCGGGTTGCCCTTGTCTAAAAAAGTTACTGATGTTTTCAGCAAACTGTTTGCAGGCTTTCCTGTGCATCATCTTTAGAAGAGGCTTCCTTCTGGGATGACAGCCATGCAGACCAATTTGATGCAGTGGGGGGCGTATGGTCTGAGCACTGACAGGCTGACCCCCCCCCACCCCTTCAACCTCTGCAGCAACGCTGGCAGCACTCGTATGTCTATTTCCCAAAGACAACCTCTGGATATGGCGCTGAGTACATGCACTCAATGTCTTTGGTCGACCATGGCGAGGCCTGTTCTGAGTGGAACCTGTCCTGTTAAACCGTTGTATGGTCTTGGCCACGATGCTGCATCTCAGTTTCAGGGTCTTGGCAATCTTCTTATAGCCTAGGCCATCTTTATGTAGAGCAATAATTCTTTTTTTCAGAGAGTTCTTTGCCCTGAGGTGCCATGTTGAACTTCAATGACCAGTATGAGTCAGAGCGATAACATCATATTTAACACACCTGCTCCCCATTCACACCTGAGACCTTGTAACATGATATAGTGACATGACACTGGCTAATTGGGTCCAATTTGGACATTTTCACGTAGGGGTGCACTCACTTTTGTTGCCAGCGGTTTAGACATTAATGGCTGTGTGTTGAGTTATTTTGAGGGGACAGTAAATTTACACTGTTATACAAGCTGTACACTCACTACTTTACATTGTAGCAAAGTGTCATTTCTTCAGTGTTGTCACATAAAAAGATACAATAAAATATTTACAAGACTGAGAGGGGTGTACTCAATTTTGTGAGATACTGTATACTTATACTATACTCATATCCGAATTGTCAGGGTATTCGACCCGATGAGTGCCCCACAATGCACTGTGCGCTCCGCAGTACAGTGGAAGCCCTGATTGGCTGAAGTAATGAAGGATTTAGGGCACAGAACACTGTCAGATCCATAATTGGAGAAAGTAATGATGACTGTGCCCAATCATTTCTCATTGCTCATATACCCACCCCACACTATAAAGGGTTTATTTCCAGAGCAGCCATATGCAGTGTGATTTTGGAGTGGAGGTAGATAGGACAGGGCTCTGTTCATTGCCACTAGCAAGTTAGTGTGCTATAGTGTGCTATTGTGATTTTGAGTGTAGAGTGTAAGTGTAGTGTGAATATAGTGATAGTGCAGCATGAGTGTAGTGCGAACAATCAATTTTATTTTAGTGTTAGTTTAGAGTGAATATAGTGCAGTGTGAGTATAGTGTGACAGTTCACTTTTACTATAGTGTCAGTTTAGTGTTTCAGGGCAGGGCAGTATATTTATGTGTGTCAGTGTAGAGTGTCAGGTCACTTTTGCTGCAGTATAGTATTGCATCAGGGCACTTTTACTGTAGTATATTGAAGTGTGTTAGTGCACTTTTACTGCAGTATATTGAAGTGCGTTAGTGCACTTTTACTGTAGTATATTGAATTGCCTTAGTGCACTTTTACTGCAGTATATTGAAGTGCCTTAGTGAACTTTTCCTGCAGTATATTGAAGTGCCTTAGTGCACTTTTACAGCAGTATATTGAAGTGCAATTTTACTGCAGTGTATTTACTGCAGTGTAAGTGTAGTGTGAATATAGTGATAGTGCAGCGTGAGTGTAGTGCGAACAATCAGTTTTATTTTAGTGTCAGTTTCGAGTGAATATAGTGCAGTGTGAGTATAGTGCGACAGTTCACTTTTACTATAGTGTCAGTTTAGTGTTTCAGGGCAGGGCAGTATATTAATGTGTGTCAGTGTAGAGTGTCAGGTCACTTTTGCTGCTGTATAGTATTGCATCAGGGCACTTTTACTGTAGTATATTGAAGTGTGTTAGTGCACTTTTACTGCAGTATATTGAAGTGCCTTAGTGCACTTTTACTGTAGTATATTGAATTGCCTTAGTGCACTTTTACTGCAGTATATTGAAGTGCCTTAGTGCACTTTTCCTGCAGTATATTGAAGTGCCTTAGTGCACTTTTACGGCAGTATATTAAAGTGCAATTTTACTGCAGTGTATTGAAAATGCATCAGTGCAGTTTTACTGCAGTATATTGTAGTGTGTCAGTAGTGTGTGTTTGTGTAGTGAGTACTCAAGTTAAAATGCACCAAACACCACCTTCCTTTGATTAAAATGCATCCAAGTACACATTTCCCCTTCTCTATTACATTTCGGTAATAAGCACGCCCCCATCAGGTCTCGGAGGCCAATAAGGAGAGGCAGATGTTCCCATGGCACTTTGAGGGGCCAGCAGCGTATGTGCCCACAGTCAAAGGTGGACATGGTCTGTCCTCAGGCAGGGCACTATTTCCTCTGTTGATGTTGCCCATGCTATCCAGCCACAGCACGCAGAGGAGGTGGTGGACTGGCTTACTAAACCATCCTCATCCTCTATCACCCAAGCTGAGACTAGTGTGCAGTCCATCGCAGCTGCCAGGGCGACTTATTCTTCCTCCTTGTCCACAGCTGCTCCTGCCATAGCTCCACCATAATGCATAGAGGAGTCAGCTGAGTTATTTGAACACAGCATCAGCCACTTGTGCCTTGATGATGCACAGGCATTACTTGAGGAGGAGTATCAGGGGATCACTATCCTTCAAAAGTGAGGTTGGTGCTGGGTGAGAGTGCAACTCTCTAGCAGGGGGCTTGTTGGGGGGAGAATAGCACCCCACCTAGTGTGGCTGTGCCTCCTTGCTTTGTCCCCTGTTGTAGCCTGAGATCAGCCAGGCATTGCTTCCTAGGCAGTTGGCCTCTGGTAATATCACTGCAAGGGCGCAAGTTCTCTTGTACACGTGAGTGCTTGCATGGTCTCATGTGTGTGCACGAGTTCCGTAGCACATATGCAGTATAGAGCTGGGCTGGAAAACTTCACCCGATGGCCTAATGGGCTGGGGGTGTATTGCTTGTTGGAGCTTTTTAGGGAGGGGTTTTAGGTTTACAGTTAGCGTATGGAGGGGACCTGACTACAGGAAGCTTATTGAAGAATCTATCTTTGCACATTAGATCATCGCCAGCATCCTAACTGGGGCAGCTGGCTGTACAACTTTCGGCTTCACGGTTGGCTGTCCGCTGCCCTGTGCTATGGGGATGGTCCCATGCAGGGAGGGAGGGGGTAAGTAGAATTTCTGCTCGGATCACCTCTAGACCATGGGTGCTCAACCTGTGGCCCTCCAGCTGTTGCAGAACTACAAGTCCCATGAGGCATTTCAAGCCGCTGACAAATACAAGCATGGCTCACAAACAGGGATGAACTGGGACAAAAATTTGGCCCTGGACTTCACCCAGACCAGCCCACTTTAATTTTGCAAGCACAAAAATGGTATATAAACTATACGCAATTGTGCAAATAATCATAAGTAGCATAATATAAGGAGTCCTCACTCGCCTCTTATTATTTCACGTATTCTCCTCCTTCTCACATCCCTGCATGAAGTGGGAGGGCTAACATTATGCAGGCACAATGGTACAGCCTCATTGGCTGGAATTTCAAAAACTGGCATTGCTGCAAGCCATTTGCTGCCTTTCAGCAATGCAGCGGCGCTGAGGCTGAGCCGGGTTGCGCACTATGAAGTGAGGCGATGGCCCCCCCTTACATCAGGGTCCCCAGAGAGCCCCTTTACATCTGGGTCCCCAGAGAGCCCCCTTACATCAGGGTCCCCAGAGAGCCCCCTTACATCAGGGTCCCCAGAGAGCCCCCTTACATCAGGGTCCCCAGAGAGCCCCCTTACATCAGGGTCCCCAGAGAGCCCCTTTACATTAAGGTCCCTAGAGAGCCCCCTTACATTAAGGTCCCTAGAGAGCCCCCTTACATTAAGGTCCCCAGAGAGCCCCCTTACATCAGGGTCCCCATCATTCCCCCGAGAGACCCCTGGGACTACATTCCCCCGAGAGACCCCTGG
>BLSH010410350.1:266206-277467 GCA_018402905.1 Glandirana rugosa | reverse complement strand
CCACGAGTTGGACACTGGGAGGTCGAGAACGTCTTGATGTTAAGGGCGGTACGGAGACGGAAACACTCGTCCGGACATGACCGGTAGCCCTGATGTCCCTCAAAGGGCCACCCGGCTACCGAGTCACCCGGCCAAGTCACAGTGACACTGTAGGATGTCGGACAGTATCATTACCGACGCGTCGGTAATGATACTCGTGGCGACATGTGACCCGACTAGTCGTCTCGCCCCCTCGGCGGCTTCGGGTCTCCCCACGGTGTCTCCTTTTTGACAAGGAAGGGAGAGGAGAGGGGGGACGAGCTCGGTACAGCGGTGCTCATAGTAATGGCTGCGCAGCCATTACTATGACAGGCTGTAGGATGTCACAGTGACACTGAACCGGCCCACTGAGCCATCGGCCCACCGGGAAACTCCCTGTAGTCCCGATGGCCAGTACAGGCCTGCTCACAAAGGCAGAGGCATGGCGGGAATTGTAGTTCTGCAAGAGCTGGAGGGTCACAGGTTGAGCACCTATGACCTAGACAATCCGAGCAGAAGTGGGAGCGTGTACCTGTCAAAACTATGTACTCACTCCCCTCCTTTAAAATTACAGGAGGAGGGGGGGTGTCTTAAAGCAGAGCTTCCCCTTTGTGCTTTTGAGTTTAGTACTGCTTTAACCACTTCAGCCCCGGAAGGATTTCCCCCTTTAGGACCAGAGCGTTTTTTGCGATTCAGCACTGCGTCACTTTAACTGACAATTGCAAAAAAAAACCAATATTTCTTACTTTTTGCTATTATATATATATATATATATATATATATATATATATATATATATATATATGAATTTCTTCATCAGTTTTGGCCGATATATATTCTTCTATATATTTTTGTTAAAAAAAAAAAAATCGCAATTGGCGTATATTGATTGGTTTGGGCAAAAGTTGCCGTAGTTTACGAACAATGAGAATTAATTTATGGGGTTTTATTTTCTTTATTTTTTACTAGTAATGGTGGCGATCTGCGATTTTCATCAGGACTGCGACATTGCGGTGGACATGTCGGACACTTTTGACACTTTTTTGGGACTATTGACATTTGTACAGCGATCAGTGCTATAAAAATGCACTGATTACTGTATACATGTCACTGGCAGGGGAGGGGTTAACATTAGGGGGCGATCGAAGGGTTAACTGTGTTCCCTGGGATGTGTTACTAACTGTATGGGGGCTAAGCTGACTGGGGGAGGAGAGTGATCGCGGCTCCCATATACAGGGAACATGCAATCACACTCCTTCTCCCCTGTCAGAACGGAGATCCGTGTGTTTACGGCGGTACACGATGTCAAGCCATGTTGCCGCCGTCAAGCAATAGGATCAATTCTGGAGGACTGGGTGGATATAAATGCCTGGTTACCTATTTCTGGCTCCCTTTACTTTTACTATCAGGTGAAACATATTTTATGACTGAGTGTCTTGTTTATTTACTTGTGTGGTTTATACACTTGTATATGGTATGTTTTTCACATACAAACCCTGCTCGAACCAAACCCAGGGTAAATTGGCTCATCCTTAGTTGTAACAATCCCCTGGATCTTCAGGGATTATCATTGCCATACTAGAAATACTTTTACATTAGTATGCCTATTTAACTTTCAGAGAGAAACATGTAAAAGACAGTAACCCACAATAATTTTGGCTTCAGGAAACTGACATTTTCCTGGCTGCAATTGGTTAGTATGTTGGTATATCATCAGTGTTCTTTGTTCTGTCTTAAAAAAAATATATTCTCAAGAGTAGGGATGAGTTTCAAAATGGTGCAAAGTAACCTCCCAGTTCTATACCAGCCTATGTGGTCTGGTATAGAATTTAAAGGGGAGTCCCATGAAAAAAGAAAAAAAAAATCATAAAGTTTCCTGAAAATCTATACCAGACCCTTAACAGTGTTTTCCTTTCTTTCAGTGGGTCAACGGGCATCATGATTCAAGTAAATCTACATCTCAGAATGATGTGACTGATGATGGATTTACATTGTAGAGCTATTTTTTTGCTAAAAGACTTGTCAAAAGCTGGCTCTTTGTTTTTATTTACACTTTACTTTTTTGTGAATGAGTAGGGTGTACCCTTTACTCATTCCCATGATGGGAACCAGCAATTCGGGTTCCCTCCTTATTGCTGAAGGGGGCTTCCAGATTCTGATAAGCCCCCTGCCCTCATAAATATGGGAAAAAGGTAGTTTGCCGAGGGGTCCCACCTGGCAAGGTACCCCCATATATTGAGGGCATGTGGCCTCGTTAGTTTTAGGAAAAGGGGGCGTACACTCATGTCCTCATTTCTGTCTGTGTTTTTTCATAATGGTCTGGTATAGATTTTTTGGAGGAGAACTCACACTTTTTTATCTTTGTGCAGAGTTTCTTCTTAAGATCAATACTAGACGTCATTAACATCTATGCCAGACCTACATCTAGGATAAGGGTCTGGTACAGATGAATGGAATCTTTGTTTAAAAATGGCTGCTTTGTTTGCAAACTGATTGAAGAGGCTGGGAGCTGCCTGAAATTTACACAAATGTTTACTTTTTAAATGTCAACGTTCGTTGCATACATCACACAAATGTGCTACTTTACAGGCAGAATCAGGGCATCCCCAGACATGTTTTTTTATGACCACCCATAGCAGATTTACTGCTACAGGGTGGCCGCTCTGGCAGAATCACATATATACATGATTATGCACTACGGGGTTTTGGGCTGACGGCTGGCTCCCGCTGTGATTTTACACAGCGGGAGCCGATCAGCAGGTCCCACAGACCCAATGTCCGCCGGGACCTGCCGATCGTTCGGTTCTCTGACAGAATGACAGTCTGCCTATGTAAACAAGGCAGACTGTCATTCTGAGAGTACAGAAGACATCGATCCTGTGTTCCTGAGAAGCAGGAACACCAATCCATGTCTTCAAGTAGTAAGAGCACCTCACCCACAGTTAGTAAACACTCCCTAGGCACACATTTAACCCTTTGATTTAACCCCTTAATGTTAACTCCTTCCCTACCAGTGTCATTAGTATAGTAACAGTGCATATTTTTTGCACTGATCACTGTAATAATGTCACTGGTCCCTAAAAAAAGTGTCAAAAGTCGAAGTTTGGTGTCTGGTTTGTCTGCCACAATATCACAGTCCTGCTTTAAGTCGCTGATCGCTGCCATTGTTAGTAAAAAATACATTTAAAAAAATAAAAAAATATCCCATAGATTGTAGAATCTATAACTTTTGCGCAAACCTATCAGTATACGCTTATTGGGATTTTTAAAACAAATATATGTAGCAGAATACATATTGGCCTAAATTGATGAAGAAATTTGATTTTTTACATTTTTTTTTCCAATAGGTTTTTATTGAGAAATTTAACATTACATCATGAGAGAAAGGTGAACATGTGGAATAATCATGTTAAATTCCATCACATATTCTTTTACAAGTACAGTCACCATTCCAATAAATCATCTCCAACTAGTATCCAATATTAACTATAACAGTATTTATGAGTGTAGTTTCAAATTATATTCATTGTCCACCTAATCTGCCACACCCCAATAGGGAACTTGCTGTGCAGCAGGGCAAGTGGACGGTTTCAATTTATTGTACACCCTGAGAAGGACTTAAACGTCCTAATTGGGAGTGTATGACAGGTAACTTTGTTTTTGACGTCTTAACATATAGTTAATCTATGATGCATGGTAACATAGGCATTTGCATATATTTCTGAAGGGTCGTGCTATAGTAGCGCAGCAAAGAGAGAGAAGTGAGAACAGCAGGAGGAGGAGAAAAGAGAGAGACAGAGGGGGAGGTCATAGGATGAGGGGGGTATAAGTCTCAATTATCGTATCATATCATATTGTCGGATAATCATGTGGTAATCTAGTTAATTTTCCATATATCAGTGGTTCTTGCGGCATCACTTGGGAAGTGGTTGATATGGGATATGCAACTTGTTGTTGTAGGTTGTAGTTCATTTGTAGCAATGTTAGCATTGTTATGGGTTAGAGGAATTATGCTCGTAGAGTGCATAGAGGGCTTTTAATCCAGGGGTCCCATTGGCGGTTGAATTTGTCGGTCATCAAGTGGGCTTTAGCATAGGCATATTCGTTGGTTGCATTTTCATTTAGAATTGATATAGTATTGTTGTATTCTGGAGGGTTAGGTGATTTACAGCTTCTGGTAATAGTGAGGCGAGCAGCTATAAAGATGTGTGAAATTATGGGAATAAAGGAATTTGGCCATTTGTCCATATCAAGGTTTAGAAGAGCCGCCTTCGGGTTGGGCGGGTGATTGTATCTAGTGAGTTGATTGATGAGCCTAAAAATATGTTGCCAAAAGGATTGTAGTTTGGGGCATTGCCACCATATATGAATGAATGTGGCATTCGCTCCACAGTGTCTCCAACATAGTGGTGATTGGTCCTGATAAATTTTAGCTAGCCTATAGGGTGTATGATAACAATTGTGTAAGATTTTTTGGGAGGACTCCCAATGAGTGATGCATGTATTTGAGTGGAATGGTTGCTGCTTGCTGCCAGAGTTCAAAAGGGTAGTTAAAGTTTAGAGTACGCTCCCATTGCAGGATGGTAGTAGGTTTGTCAACAGAGATGGGCCTAACCAGAAGTTTGTAGAAAGGTGAGAGTCCAATGTTTGCTCTCTTGGGGGTGTCCAGAAGTTCCAAGAAACGATCCAGATGTGGAGAATTTCCAATATGTACTTGCTGCAGCGCATGGCGTATTTGGAGATATTGGAAGAAGGATGTTTTAAGTAATAAAGATGTTTGTTGTATCTCCTGGAAATATTTAAAGATCGAATTTGAGTATAAATGGGCAATGTGGGTAATACGTGCTATTATCCAGTTGGATAGGTTTAGGTCCGGTATGACCAGTTCCAGTGATGTTAAAGGTATTTTCTGTAGGGATGTCATGGAAAATGCCTGCGTTGAATTTATTGTGGAGGTCCAAGTCGTTATGGTTGCTATGGTAGTGTCCAGGAAGGATGATACTGAGTGGGGTTTTAAAATAGTTGCACCGATGACGGATCTGATATCTGCTTTGCACATCGCTTGTTCTATTTGTGACCAGGGGCAGGTTTGTGACTGAATCCATCCTCTTTTGGTTTGTGAGAGGATAGTTGCTTTATAATATAAAGATATGTTTGGTGCTCCTAGGCCCAGGAGAGTTGCGGGTCTAGTTAGGGTATTACCTTTTATTCTCGATTTTCTACCACACCAAAAAAATTTGTAGAGAATGGATTGGAGTTTCTTAAGGTGTGCTGTTAAAAATGGAATTGGTAATGTCCTGAATACACGTAGTACTTGTGGGAACAAAAACATTTTTACAAGAGCTATTCGTCCAGGCCAGGAGGGTGTAAGGTTTTGCATACTTGTGGTAGACTGTGTAAGTTTAGTTATAAGGGAAGAAAGATTGTTGTGTAAGATTTTATGGCTAGGGGATGTCAGTTGTATGCCTAGATATTGGATGGAGGATAGTGGAGCCCATGAGAAAGGCACTGTTTTTGAGATTTGAGATTTAAGGTGGGTATTGAGGTTTATGGCCAACATTTGACATTTGGAATTGTTGAGTTTATATAGTGATATCAGCCCAAAGAGATCGAGCGATTGGTTGAGGTGGGGTAGGGATTGCAGGGGGTCGGTTACGGAGAGGATCACATCATCGGTAGAGTTGAGCGAACCCGTGGATGTTTGGGTTCAGTGGGTTCGGCCGAACTTCGGAAAAAAGTCTGGGTTCGGTACCGAACTTGACCTGAACTTTACCCCGAACCCCATTGAATTCAACGAGGACCCGAACTTTTCAGCACAAAAATGACTGTAAAAGAGTCCTGGAAAGTGCTAGAGGGCTGCAAAATGATTTTAGAACAATAATCTGTCCCTTACAGCAACAGCAGGAACCTGACCCTATAGAACTAGAAGATGATTTTACAACAATAATCTGTCCCTGTAAGCAGTAGACTCTACCTAGTCCAGTCAGATCTTTCTGTAATGCAGGATGAGATCTGCAATCTGTCCCTACAAGCAGTAGTAGTAGTAATCTCTACCTATCTATCTATCTGCAAGCTGTCCCTAAAAGCAGTAGTAGTAGTAATCTCTACCTATCTATCTATCTGCAATCTGTCCCTCACAGCACCGGCAGCATCCTCTCCCTACACTACCCAGAGAGCATGTGACATGCAGCACTAAGTGACTCCAGCTTATAAAGAGGCTGGGTCACATGATGCACTGGCCAATCACAGCCATGCCATTAGTAGGCATGGCTGTGATGGCTTCTAAGGGCAAACCAGTGAAACGCTTGTTGATTGGCTGCCCTGCAGCTATTCAACATGCGTGATCAAATACCCGAACCCAGAACTCAAACCCAAACTTTTTTTCAAATGTCCGGGTTCGGGTCACGGACACCCCAAAGTTCGGTACGAACCCGAACTGCTCAACTCTAATCATTGGCATAAAGGCCAATCTTATGTTGCTTATTGTCAACAGTGATTCCCTTAATTTGGGGGTGTGATCTGATGTGTTCTGCAAGGGGTTCTATCACTAGGGAGAATATTATTGGGGACAGCAGGCAGCCTTGCCTTTTGCCGTTGTGGATTTCGAAACCAGGAAACCCGAGGTCCAAACCTTGGCATAGGGGCAAGAGTATAGGGTGTTTATAGCTGTCAATATTCGTCCAGAAAACCCAAATTTTTGGAGAACCTCCGTCATGTAGGACCACCTTACCCTATCAAAGGCTTTTTCAGCATCTAGGGATATTAATAAGTTCTAGTTTTTGAATCTGGGTTAAAAGAGTATTAATGGTATTAGTTAGTTTTCTTTTCTCGTGGGCTGCTAATTTTATTAGTATGCCTCTGATGTATGCTTTATGGGCGTTCCATAAAATCATGGGATCAGTTGTTGACTCCAAGTTGGTTTGGAAGAAGTGGGTAATTTCTTCTTTGATATGTTCTTGAGAGTATTTAGATGTGAGGATGGAGGCATTGAGTCTCCATGGTGGTGGGTGGGATAGTCGTGGGGATAAGTTAAGGTGAAGATATATAGGGGCATGGTCGGACCATGTGATTACCCCAATCTTAGCGGAGGTGACACGTTGAAGTGTGTACTGGTCAGTGAGAAATAGGTCAATCCTAGAATACACCTGGTGGGCTGGAGAATAGAAGGTGTAGTCCTTCTCGCTGCCGCTGATGCATCTCCATGAGTCATATAGGTTTTCTTGCTTTAGAAATGAGGATAGTGAGGTTGAGGGTCTACGAGAGCTGCTGGTAGAGTCCAGTGAGGGATCGATGACTTCATTGAAGTCCCCGTATAGGATGATTGGGTTTGCCGCAAACGGTTGCATTTTGGCCGCTATGGTCTTAAAAAATTTCTTCCTAGATGTGTTTGGGGCATATATATTAATTAACATTATTTTGTGGTTGTTGAAGGTTGCCATAAGAATTATATACCTTCCATCTGGATCTATGACCTGAGAATGCAGCTGAAATGCAACCGTATAACGAATAACAATTAATACACCCTTGCGTTTAGAGTTAGAGTGTGCAAAAAAGGAGTAAGGGAATTTTGGGTGGGAGCATTTAGGAATCTTTCCATGTTTAAAATGGGTTTCCTGTATGCAAATGATGTCACTTTTGGAGGTTCGGGCTTCTTTCCATAATAGTGAGCGCTTAAAGGGGCTATTTAGCCCTTTAGCATTTAAAGAGAGTAGTTTGAGGGACATGACTGCATGTGGGGGGTTGCCTCGTTAGGGATGCATCAGGTAGCGCGACAAGTCCACATCTAGATTGGGTTAATAAAAAATTCATCCTTGCAGAGCTACAATTAGAAATTTGGGAGACTATTTGTAATCTATTGATTATCCTTATCCGATAAAGACAATGTTTGTTATGATGAGGTGGGAGGAGCATGGTAGAGACAAGTAGAGAAAAGAGGAGCAGAAGTGAAAAGGAAAGAGTAATAAGATAAGTATATCTGTTGTGCCAGTCATATTTGTTGCCCCTGTAGGGAGCGAAGATGAGTACAATCATTGAATTGAACCTAACTAAAATTTCTAACCAACAAAATAAAGAAGAGAGAACCTTGATTTGGGTTGCAGCACTGGGGAACATGTGCTGAAGTGATA
Source organism: Glandirana rugosa (assembly GCA_018402905.1). Lineage (NCBI taxonomy): Eukaryota > Metazoa > Chordata > Amphibia > Anura > Ranidae > Glandirana > Glandirana rugosa. Next base: position 269,323 of record BLSH010410350.1, on the reverse strand, counting down.
ACAGTTGTTAGGCTGTTAGTAGCCAGTTATAGTCAGGTGCTGACTGTTCAGTGTGGTGGTGTCAACCGAGTGCCACGGTTCAGGAAGACGGTGTGCGAGTGCCTCATTTGAAGTCAGGTGTTTTGGTGAGGGCTAAATACCCCAGTTCTGGAGCTGCTTCAATCCTTGTTTTAGGTCCAAAATGGTGACTGCTTTGCCAAGGTGTGTGGCTGTGACTTTTGCAGGAAGGCCCCATCGGTATGGAATGTTGTGGTCCCTTAGGACTGTAGTGAAGGGGGAGAATTCTTTTCTTTTTTGCACAGTGGCTGCAGATATGTCTGTGTATATTTTCAGATTGTTGTATGGATCAGGGAAAGCAGGGTTTCTCCTGGCAGCTTGGAGTATGCGCTCTTTCACCTGGTGGAAAGTGAGGCGTGTAAGTACGTCTCTTGGTTTGTCCTCCGGGACGTGGGAAGGCTTGGGGATCCTATGTGCTCTGTCAATGGCCAATTCTAGTTTTGTAAGTGCTGGGTCTAGGGATGCGAAAAGTTGTTGAAGAAATGCTGGGAGGTCCGCTGGGGTGATACTTTCTGGACGCCTCTGATCTTGAGGTTGTTCCATCTGGAACGGTCCTCAAGGTCTATTATTTTATCAGACATGCGTTGTATTTGTTCTTTTTGAGCTTGATGTGCGTCTACTAAATCGTTATATGCTGCGGCATATGTATGGAGCTGATTTTCCATAGTATTGGTGCGGTCTCCCAAATCATCAATTTGACTCTGGATATGTGATATTGATTTGTTTAGATCTTTCCTGAGATCCCTTTGTAGTGATAGCAACATTTGTTTCAGTGTGTTTTCTGAGACCGGATTAGCAGTGGTGTGTAACGCAGCTAAGGAGGGGTTCTGTTCCTCCTCATGTTCTGTTTCTGTGTCCGCAGCATTGTGTCGTTTGTAGGTGAGGTGTTTTTTACTCACCAGTGCCAGTTGTGAGGGCGATGAGAAGGAAGATGATGCGGCTCTTTTCTGGGGGTCTGAGGTCCTTTTTTCAGGGGGTGTAGTGCAGTCCATCAGGAGTGATGTGGATCGAGTTGGGGATGATGGGGCAGCTCTATTATGGTCCATGGGCTCCATGCTGTGAGTGCTGTGGGTATTATCCTGTAAGTCCTGGGCTGAAGCTCTGGGGAAGAATTCGGTGAGTTTGCGTGGTTCTGGTGGATGGGTTTTTTTCCTTGTCATCCCTGGAATCCCCTATGCAGTGGTCTTATAATAGTGGTGAGCCAGTAGTTATCTGTGCTACGTTCTTTAGTCCCCTAGGGCTGCAGTGGAGAAGGGGTTAATCAGCCATCTTGGTACACCCCAGATGCCGTCCCCACTGCTCCTGTGTTATTCATTTTTGGCCTATGCTGTACCTGAGGTGAGTCTCTTAGGTGCTGGTAAAGTGTTTTTTGTTTTATATTTCAGATTGAGGTGAGGGATGGAGGTCTAGGATGGTAGTTGTGGATGCGGTGAGTGTGCCAAGATGGCCGCCGTACTAGGCCTCAGAGCTGTACTGTGGGGCCTGTATATAATTGTGGGTTTCACCTCTCCAGAACACCCTCTGAGGTCCCCAGGAGGCACCGCCCGCTGTTGGCGGAAATCGAGGCCGCAGCTTCCCGGCTGACGTTAGGCCTCGGTGTGCCGCGGAACTGTTTGGAAGGACTATCGGCCTAGGGTGTTTGCCGGGCAGTAGGACTGGATGGGGAGCTGTGTGGATGGCTGAACAAAAGATGTGCTGAGGCGGTATGAGGCTGTGTGGACCGCAGACGATCCGAGGGTTTAGGCCGCAAGATGGCGGCGGCCGTCTGGATGTAAGCTCTGAGGTGAGTTCTGATGCTCAGTAATCTGCCTTCCCCTCTGCTTAATTTCAGCCAGGAATGGTGTGGGGATGTGTAGGGAGCTTACTGATATATTGCTGTTGCTCACCTATATTGGTAGTCCGTGAATTCCACTGGATATAGATCTTGGGTATGCAGAGCTCTGTAGGAGCACGTCCACTGCCTTCCGCGTCAGGCCACGCCCCCGATTTTTTACATTTTTTATTGGATGTGTTTTAGAGCACAAAGTAAAAAATATTTGTTTGTTTTTTTCAAAATTGTTGGTCATTCTTTGCTTCTAGCGCAAAAAATAAAAACTTCAGAGGTGATCAAATACCACCAATTTGTGGACAACAAAGAGACACCAATTTTACTTGGGTACAGTGTCGAACGACCCTGCAATTGTCAGTTAAAGCAACGCAGAAAATGGCCTTGTCAGGTAGGGGGGTAAACCTTTCGGACCTGAAGTGGTTAATAGAGTGGTTAATAGAGTTGTGTATTTTTAATGATTAATTTTAGGGATTAATAAAATCATTGCTCCCATCCAAATGAAATTTAAAATTATGGGGTTTTTTTGCATTACAAAGCATTTACTCTGCAAGTATCATTTTACACTGGAACGACTGCATTTTGACAGCCGCTCTTGCTGTGTAAAACACATTTTGACAGCCAATAATTGTCGGTAATATGTGGAAGAGAAGCTGAATGTAGGAGATATGCTCTAGGAACTGTTTTGAAGCTTTGTAGGTTGTATTTCCTTTGTTTAATATCCTCAAGGTGAATAAAGTAGAACTACCTGTTGACTTTAAATATTTACATATTTTTCATAAATAAACTTTAATTAACCACTTCAGCCCCGGAAGGATTTCCAGCTTTACGACCGGAGCCCTTTTTGCGATTCGGCACTGCGTCGCTTTAACTGAAAATTGCGCGGTCGTGCGACATTGTACCCAAACGAAATTTGCGTCCTTTTTTTCCCACAAATAGAGCTTTCTTTTGGTGGTATTTGATCACCTCTGCGTCATTTCTGATCGCCGCTATAAACAAAAGAAGAGCGACAATTTTGCAAAAAAACCCAAATTTCTTACTTTTTGCTAGAATACAAATCCAAAAAAAAAATATAAAAAAACATTTTTTTTCACCGTTTTTGGCCGATTTATATTCTTCCTCATATTTGCGATAAAAAAAATCGCAATCGGCGTTTATTGATTGGTTTGCGCAAAAGTGGTCGCGTTTACGGATGGTGAGAATTCATTTCTGGGGTTTTTATTTTTTTTTTTTAC
>BLSH010410350.1:185087-266067 GCA_018402905.1 Glandirana rugosa | reverse complement strand
TTTAACCTACTTTTGCTTGGCGGACAGGTAAAAATAGGCTAGGATAGGTTACCTTATATCATGGTGGTTGGTAGACCTGAAACGTCCGTCCTAGCCTATCACCGTCTGTACACAGGCGACTGTAGGCGACGAGGTATCCCCTCTGACGTTCCAGGCTAGTCTAGGCGGATTTATGATAAAAGTCCGCCTGGACTAACCTGTCGAATACACTTTCCCGGGAATTGGTGAACGGCTGGCGGCTAGCCGTAGACTGCCGCTGTTTCACCAAGCAATAGCGTTTTGCGGCAGTATGCTGCCGCCGACGCTATTGCGCGTGACACTCGCGCGCGCGCGGCGGCCTCCGCGCGGGCGCGCGAGTGACACAGCGCTCACAGTGCGCGTTATCGCAGCCGCCGTCGTATGACGGCGTTTTGCGATAACGAACCACTTTGTCGCCGTCAGATGCCGATCGGCGGTCGGCAAGTGGTTAAGGGCCCTTTCACATAAGCTGTCCAATCAGGTCCGCCTGAAAATAGTATTTAGGCGGATCTGATCGGACCTTGCAGTCTCCCCTATGGAGCAGCGGATGTCAGCGGACACATGTCTGCCACTATCCGATCCTGCCTGCAAAGTCCAGATGGTTGGTGGTACTATATTCCATTGGATAGGATCGGATAAAAATGGACAGGCGGTTCGTTTTCATCCAATTTCCCCATAGGGGAGAGCAGGACTGTGTCCTTGTCCGCTCTGCACAGCGGAGCAGACAGGATCTGTCATCTGCCTGCTCACTGGGGATCAGCGGAGCGATCCCCTCGAGCAAGCAGAATCCACTGCATGGAGGCACCCATGTGAAAGGGGCCTAAAAGCCCTCACTAACCTGTGTAGCTGCAGATAATTTGGAGTTACTCATCCTCAAAGTTTACAGAAGAAAGCACTTTCACTTCAGCCTCTCTGTTTATTTTCCTCCCATCTTCAACTGCAGTCCTTGGTTACACACAACATGCAGATGGGATCCATCTATATTGTGGTGTGATGCATTTAAACAGTTTTTGTTCAATATTTCTTTATTTCAAATAGAAATATATTATTAAAAGCTAACAAATAGAACAACTGCAAATGTAAAACCTTGAGAGGGGAGGGGGGAGTAGAGACAGAGAGAACTTCTATTAGAAGTTTTGTCTTTGTATTAAGTGAAGGTCACAGAACACATTTCAACAGTGTGAACAAGATGGAGTCTCTTGTGCTTAACAATACAGTGAAAGTCCATGTCACCATATATGATTTGCCAAAATATTGGCAGTGATATTACAGGAACTCCTTCTCTAGAGTCCCTTGGCACTTTAAACTCTGCCAGTAGCAGGAACCCCCTCATTTTTCAAATGGAGTTTAAGTGAGGATGGGAGACCCTTTTATCTTTGAGTGGAATGTGGTGCTAGATGAGCAATAGAAATATAGAGGAAGAATAGATCAATTCAACTATTAACAACTAAAAAACCTCCCCCCAAGTGCTGAATGACGAGTGGGATGGTATCAGCATAGCCAGGCATCTGAACACTTGTGTGCCTGGTAGGGGGTTTGTTTTTGGGACCCAGGGCCATTTTGTTTTTTTTTTCAATTGTTATATAGACACAGTTTCAGAATCATAGAGACCTTCCATGGGCAAATTTGCCTCTAGGCTAACTGTCTTTGTTTACATCTACTGCACATTGGACATTTGACAGTTTGAAACTGGCTGCTTCATTTACCTGGTGCACATTCATTTTATTATATATAGGACAAATGCCTCACTTAGAACAATGCCAGTAAAGTATGCACTAGGTGATTTTTTTCCCATGATTTTTTTTGTGTTTCCAGAAAGTCCAAAAAAGTAATACACAATGAAAGAAAGGAAAATAAGCTAAAGTTGCTATTATTTTTTTAAGTGATATCTGATTGTAAGCGAGTTAATGCATTTTGCACATTATCTATCTGTCTGTCTGTCTGTCTATCTATCTATCTATCTATCTATCTATCTATCTATCTATCTATCTATCTATCTATCTATCTATCTACAGTCTATCTAGATGCACAGTGCTGTGAATACACAATGTTTGCATGTAAAGCATTTAAATGGCAGAATGAAAAAAACTGAACACAATTATATTGAATAGAATCTGCAGTTAAAATGTCACTATTGCTCTATATGCTCTTTTTTCCTTGCTATTTCAATCAAAGACAACAGAAAGACCAATGTCACCTTAGTTGCACTCAATTACTCCAGATTACTTGTAATTGTTAAAAAGTTTTTTTTTTCATTCTTCCATTGCCTAAGGTGCAATTTTTTAGACATTTCTGATTGCAAAGTAAAATCCAGGCTTGACCTAGAAGTTCCAATTTAATTCAAACGTAGCTCAATTAGTTGTAAATTAATTCAAACATGTGTGCTAATGGCCTGGTTCTTTCAAATGTAGCCACCGCAAACTAAGATGAGATAATTAAATGCATACTTCTTTTAAATAGCAATGGCAAATAGAAACAATGATAATGTATTTCTGATTTTTTTTTTCTACAAGCTAGCCAAGCACAATGCTTGTTGGCTGTTGAAAACACTTTAGGATTATCAGTCTTATCATTGTATAATATCTAACCAGTCATAAATTGTGATTGGGTTGTAAGATTACCACAATCAACCACTTACTAATCAAGAAAAAACATCATGTTTTAGGTATTTCTTCTATATTTAGCTATATCTGCTAACATAAGCTGTTGATTATAATTTGACAATTCAACTTCTGACAATAATAAAAGAAATGTGAGAGAAGTAAAGAATATGTGGCATTATATCAGGATTCAGAAATGCATTTTAAAACAGAGTCAAAGTACTTTTAAATGTTTTTTATACATTTTCAAATAATTACCAATAAAAAGAGAGAGAGGGTGTTAAGCCTAGTATACATGATCAGAAAATTGTACAAAAAATACTGCTTTTGAAGCGGTCGTACAATAATCTGAACGTTAGTACACAGCTTTCATCCGAAATTATCCAAAGACACAAGCACAAAAAATGTTCTCGTGCCAGATACCAGATCATACAATTTTCGTTTAATCAGCACAGTTTTCGTCCAAAAATACAATACAAAACATTACATCAATGAATCCATCCATATAACAGATCAACTGTACAACTACATTTATTTTTGGACTCTTATGGACTTATTTATCACCCTTGCACATTGGGTGATTTGTGCAGTCACATGTGTTGTTTTCTTTTTCTTTTTGGACATTTATTTATGGTATAAACGGTTTTGTAATTAACTTTATTATGAGACATCTAACTATGAACTAACAATTCACCCCTTCACATCGGGTTTTTTAGCGCTGCTATATATCTGTTTTATAAATGTATTATGTGATTAATTGATTGTTTATAATAAGCAGCAGCTTTGGGACCAGTAACAGCCCAAAAACCATCATTACATATAGGGGCACAGGTTTGGGGTCCAAACTGTGTTGGAGCCTGTTGTGTAATTGATCACTTCTTTGAAGTCGATCTTACTTTTAGACCTCATTTTGTTTTTATAAAACATTACATCACTTCTGACTTTTTATTCTGTCGTAGGAGAATTTTTGTAATTTTAGCAACCGCTTCATTTGTTATATGTAGACTAGTATGCAAAAATAAACAGACGATCATTCATCCGACAATCTCATAGTGTCTACAAGGCTTTAGAGAGAGATATGAATACATGGATTGGTCACGTAATGGCTGCAGAAGAGGTGTGAGAGTGTAAGGGTCCCTCTCACTAGTTGGCAGTTGGTGCCATGTGGACCATTGTGTTACCTTCCACTGACTTGAGTCCAGTCCAGTCCAGTCCAGATGCATTGCAACTGCTTTACTGCACACACATTACTTTAGCACAGTTAACCACTTCAGCCCCAGAAGGATTTGCCCACCTCCAGACCAGAGCACTTTTTGCGATACGGCACTGCGTCACTTTAACTGACAATTGTGCGGTCATGCGATGTTGTACCCAAACAAAATTGACGTCCCTTTTTCCCACAAATGGAACTTTCTTTTGGTGGTATTTGATCACCTCTGCGATTTTTTTTTTTTTTTTGCTATAAACAAAAAAAGCGACAATTTTGAAAAAAAAATATATTTTTTTTACTTTTTGATATACTAAATATAAAAAAAACAAAATGTATTCATCAGTTTAGGCCAATATATATTCTTCTACATATTCTTGGTTAAAAAAAAATTGCAATAGGCGTATATTGATTGGGTTGTGCAAAATTTATCACATCTACAACCTATGGGAATAGATTTATGGCATTTTTATTATTTTTTTTTTACTAGTAATGGCGGCGATCTGTGATTTTTATCGGGACTGTGACATTGCCGTGGACAGATCGGACACTTTTGACACTTTTTTGGGACCAATGACATTTTTTACAGTGATCACAGCTTTAAATAGCCACTGATTATTGTATAAATGTCACTGGCAGGGAAGGGGGTAAACTCTAGGGGGCGATCAAGGCGTTAACTGTGTTCCCTCACTGTGTTCTAACTGTGTGGGGACTGGGCTGGCCGGGGCATGACAGATCTAATCGTTCCCGATTACAGGGAACAGTAGACCTGTGTCATGTCCCCTGACAGAACCGGGAACCGCAATGACGGCAGTTTGCACAGCGAGCCAACCTGCCGCAGTACAACTGCGGCGGCTGGTCGGCAAGCAGTTATTAAATTTGCCATAGGCCCAAGTGCCACTCCAAACCAAGACACAGGATCCGCTAGGTGAGGGCCAAGGGAGGCCAAGGTTTCACTGTTTGCTCCTAGGTGTCCTTTCTTCCTCACCCTGGTAGTTCAGCCCTGCAGAGAGCCCTTTAGTTCAGCTCCAACACCACATATCTCTCCAGATCAGGGGTGACCTGCTCCCATACACCAAGTGCACCGGGCCCCATCCACCCTAGTGTACGGGCACTATCTACACCCATTACATCACTATAGGAGGGGCAACAATTAAAGGGGTACTAACACCTACCAACAAGAGAGCAAATACAAAGAGAGTAGATACAGTGGAGGAAGTGGGGAGCAGAGAGTGACCACAGTGGAGTAAAAAAAGGAAAGTGGCATAGTGGAAGAAATTAGAGCAGATTGAGGACAGTAGAGGAGGAAAGCAGAAAGTGAGCATTGAGGTGTTAGGGTTAGAGTTCAGAAGAGAGGCAGAGAACAGGTACAGTAGATGATAAAACCGGAGAGCAGACGTGTGGGTGGAGAGCAGAAAACAAGCATAGGGGAGTAAAGCCGGGTACACATGGGCCGAATGCTGGGAGACATTTGCAAGTTAAAAAAAAAACGGCCGACATTCGGCCGATGTGTATGTTAGTCTGTCCGACTGAGGCTGGCCAGCCGACCGACTCCCAATGGTGGAGAGCGTTGATTGGAGTGTTCTGTCGGGGAGCTGTAGCAGAGGATATCGCTGTACTAACTTTGCACTAACTTTGTGTATCAGGATTAAAAGAGCAGAGAAAAGGTACAGTACAGAAGGGCAGCAGAGAATACATACAGTAGAGGAAGAGACTGGAGACTAGGCACAGTGGTGGAGGCAAACTGAAAGTGAGCATTATTTAATGTTACATTTGCCCTGTGAAAGGCAATTAATATAAACATACATTTCAAACATATTACAAATATTATGTGTATTATTTTTGACTTTTCCACAAATGCTGAGATATTCACAAAATTTCAATTTTTATACTAGTTTTATACTAGACCTCATAGATTTATTAAACCTACTTTTTGTGAGCGCAGAGATTCAAGGATCCCCCCCCATCTTGAACTGACAGGATATCACTGCAGTATTTAGGGTCCAAAAGACCGTCAGACCAGAGACACCTGAAAAACGAATCAAAGTTATACAATCATTTCAAGTTACCAAATGTCAAAGGTATTCCGCATATAACACTTTTGAGCTAACATGTTAATACCCTTCTTCAGAAAGAAACACTTCAGGATCTTCAGAAGGGTTCCTATCTGAAGAAGGGTGCTAACATATTAGCCTGAAACTATTATATGCGGAATACCTCTGACATTTTGTAACTTGAAATGATTATATAACTTCAATTTTTCACAATAAATTGTATGTACAGCAATCCTTTTGGACTTTTTTTCTATATATGGCCCGTGGGACAGCTTGATTACTTTGCACTAAAAGAAAACCGCAGTGCTGTTCACCACAGCTGATTTGGATATATACAGTATATCCATGGCAGAAAGTTGCATGGATTGGAGAACCCTTGACAGTGTATTTGTCTGGGCATTGCAGATGATTATCCTAGGCACTCAAAGTGTATTTTGTGCCACAACACAGCAATGAAAATTTCGGCAGGTTTGGAAAAAACATTTATGTCCTCTAATAAGTCAAAGGCTGCATGCACAAGGCAAAAGTCTGACCATGACCTCAGAGTATACCACTTAATACTTTAACGCTTAATTTTTCAAGCTGTCACATCTTTAAGACATATATCCATTCTTTACTATAGGATCACATCCAATACCTTTTATGTTTACTATGCGATCACTGCTGGCTGGATATTACTTAGCAGGGAAATGATTTTCACCACACACAGAGTTTGTTGAAAAATTAGCTTCATAATAACTGGATATAATGGCTGTTATAATCAAGCTATTATAGGTTTTGGCCTCTTACATCCAGCTGCTTTACAGATTTTTTTTAATCTTTCAAAATGTCAAGATAATTCAGATAGAGTTCACACAGTGCAGCAGTATTTTTAATTAAAATTTAATTAGTTAATCAAGGAATCATGTGAGGGCTATCACATTTTTTTCTTCCAATATATTATTTCATCAATCCAATAGCAATAGCCTAACCAAATGTATGTTTTATAGAGTGTTATGCAAACAAATAACCTTAATGTCATTAGATGAGCATGTAATACCCAACGTTTTGCACCAGTGCTTTATTGTCAAGTGTTCCTTTTTTGTAATTGTAATTTTTATTCAGTTTTTTTTTTTTTTAAGATATCATCAGGATTACAAAATCCAAACAGGTAATTAAGAGAGAATAGAACAGAGCTTGAAAATGTTCAGTACAATATAAGATGTCTCAATTACACATTGTATCTCAAATAGCTATTATCGATCATAAGGGTACATCTGTGAATATCATAAAACCAGAATTAGGTATCAAATCAGCAGTTACATATGGAAAGCTTTCAGGATATACCATAAAATATCCAGAATTCCAAAAAGAAGACATAAGAGGAAGATAACAAAACAGACCCAGTAAACAGATGAAAATAAAACAAAATCAGGAGGGCGCACACCAGTGAAAGAAAAATTAATTCCAATTGTGATACATGCAGGGAGAGAGGGTTATCAGAAGGAGTGGTATTTAGTTTAGGGAAGCCATATGGTGAGCTGTCCCAACATTGCCATATTTCTTTAAAGGGATCCAACTGACCATTTACTTTAGCCGCAATATATTGGAACCATGCTGTGCTATGTAAACCCTGGTGCACACGGAGCGTGTCCAAGATGGCGCTGGGAGCAGACATCTTTTAGCAGAGCTCCCCAGCCCGGCGACCTAATCCTTCATTTATCCTGCTATATTCCACCCGGAGATCGTTGATTTCAGGCTCATAGCTCCCAATCTCAGGGCAGCTGCGGTTGGTGATGAGAAAGGGCGGCCGATCGGCTCAGAAAAGGAGGAAAGCTCCCATGCAGCACGGAACACCACGCGCAGGCCTACCTACACGTGCCTCATGCGTCATGGACCGCAGGCCAAACGACCTCCGGAGGTAGCCATACAAACAGGCTCCCCAGCCTTTGATACCCTGATGGCCGCGATCACAACCTGCCAGACCACCCTGACATCCAAACTAGAGGGGCTCCAGATGGAAAGGGCGCTGATCCGCCGCGACATGGACAACTTTAGGGAGCGGGTGACCGAAGTGGAGCGGAGGGTGTCGGCGACCGAGGATGGCCTGAGGGAGAACCGAGCTGACATTCATTCCCTCAAGCTGAAGGTGAGGTTCCTGGAGGCAAGGGCGGAGGACGCCGAGAACAGGAACCGTCGTTCCAACGTTCGGCTTATCGGCCTCCCGGAGGGATTCGAAGGTTCAGATCCGGTCGGATATATCGAACGCTTGCTCCCTGCTTTGTTTCCTCAGGCCCAATTCTCTCCCCACTTCTCCGTGGAGAGAGCTCACCGCATGCCTGCTGCTAGAGGACCGGTGGGCTCACCCCCCAGAACCTTCATCTTTAAACTCCTTCACTACAGGGACAGAGACATAGTCCTCAGAGCCGCTCGTTTGCAGCAAGAAGTCAGACATGAAGAGGCGAAACTAATGTTTTTCCCTGATTACTCCATTGAGACAGAGAAACTTCGAAAATCCTTTGATCAGGTTAGAGCAATGCTCAGGCAAAAAGGCATCAAGTACAGTATGCTGTTCCCGGCTAAACTGCGGGTACAGGACAGCGAGAGAGTGCAATTTTTCACATCACCTGCGGAGGCCGCTAACTGGACTGAGTCTGTCCGCCGCTGACAATCCATGCTACTTGCTGCTTCAGAGTATACATCCTGGTAACCTCTCCCCTCCTCTTCCGAATGGGCCCTATATCTGTACTTTGCTGATGTCCATCCCTGGGATCTGAAGGTGGCCCTTATAGATGCCAGCCATGGCACCACCGCGGATTGTGACTTCCAATTTGGAGATGAGACTCTGTTACGCATTGATTCCCCTGCACTGTATTTTTATCCCCGGGGGCGTCTCTCCCCCGCGTGCCTCCATGACACTGCTGGCCCTTGGTGAGGGACCTAAATAGCCTGCGGAGGCCCAGGGAGTGTGATGCTATATCCTAGAGCCCTATCTACGGTCCTTGGATGGGGACGAGGCTGACTGGATCCAGAGGCCCCAGAGACGGGCTGGAGAGGGGTGCTGGGGCCTTGCTTCTTTCCATCCCTCTGACCTATACCTGCTGGATGATGCCTCCAGGAATGCTCGCCCTGGCGTGGTGAGAGCAGTGCGGGGGAGAAGGTGGAACCTACTCTTGAAGGGTGACCCACTGGAGGCCGAGCGGAGGAACTGGTGCTCAGGCTTTCTACGGATAAATACTCTTGGGGGGGGGAGACATCTGTCCGTTGACAGGGAATGTTTTAATCCTACTGCACATGATATGCTCTGAAATGTTTGTAACTAGAGTTTAAGTAATGTACCCCCGGGACTCCGGGTGAGACCACCTGTATAATCCACGCCGGGCTACAGTCTGCGCTGGGCTGACAGTGCCCTGATGCAGGCTGCGTGCCTTCAGGCTCTTGCGCCCCTATGCACAACAATTGTGTAACCTTGGTTTTGTTGGGGATCCGGACCCTCCTCAGTTTTAAGGGGGTGGGTGGGGTGGGGGGGGATTGGTTTTGAGTTCAGGGGCGTTCAATCTATTGCTTATCAGTCAAGATGCGTGAGGTTGCATGGTGTGCACAGGTTCGATATACACATTGGGCTCTATCTCTTTTGGTGCTCGCGGGGGAGGTCCTGGGGGCGGCGGTGATTGTGTGGAGAGAATATGGCATCACTTAAATTGCTATCTTGGAACACCCGGGGCCTGAACTCCCCGGTTAAGAGGTCCCTGGTGTTCCAGTTTATTAAACAGCATAACCCCCATATCTGTCTGCTCCAAGAAACCCATTTGGTAGGTTGCAAAACACTGTGCTTGAAGAAGCCGTGGGTGGGCCATCACTACCACTCCACGTACTCGAACCTTGCCAGGGGAGTTAGTGTGTTGGTACTGAAGTCCCTTCCCTTTGCCCTTCTTGATTTGGTCCTTGACCCGGGAGGGAGGTATGTAATCCTTTATGCCCAAATTTGGGGGCAGCCTTGGGTTATTGCGGGTTTGTATCTGCCACCGCCAGCCTCGCTCTCCCTGCTCCACCAGATTATCTCTAAGGCGGCGCAGTTCCAGTCTGACAAAATTGTGTTGCTGAGTGACTTTAATTTAGCTCCCGACCCAGAGCTAGACAGATTTAACCCGGGCCACGACCCTTATCGGGGTCTGGACACGTGGGCCCAGACCTATGGGCTCACTGACGTCTGGCGTTGGAAGCACCCACTAACCAAGGCCTTCACATGTCATTCAGCTTCTCACAGAGCGTTTTCACGCATAGACCTCGTCTATGCGACGGGGCCGGTTTTAGATAGAGTGAAGGGGATCGAGATTCTCCCTAGAGGCATCTCTGATCATGCACCACTGACCCTCACCCTGGACCTTCAGAGAGCCCAGGTTGACTCGCTGTGGCGCCTTTCTAGGTATTGGATATCTGACCTACAGGTAGAACCAAAGTTCAAAATAGAGCTGACTGGGTACTGGGGGACCAACCTGGGAACAGCGGACCTCAACACAGTATGGGAGGCCTTTAAAGCAAATACTAGGGGTCAGTATGCAGAGATTATCACCAAAGTCCGTAAAGACCGCAGAGCGGAACTTATTAGAGTGGAGGCCGACTCACTCAGACGGGAGGCCCTATCCCTTCGTACAAGAGACCCTGACCACTACTCTGCCCTTCAAGCAGTGACAAAGCAGGTGCTCTTGTTGAGGACTGAACTCACCCAAAAGAGACTGCTCCACCAAACCCAGCGAATTTTTGAACAAGGGGAGCGGTTGGGGCGCTTGCTGGCCTGGTTATCACGGGAGAGAGTGGGAGGCATATCAATAGCTCAGGTGCGAGATGACAAGGGCGCGCTAATGTCTGACCCTGATGACGTCAACCGTTGCTTTGCTGACTACTACAAGTCACTCTATAGATCTCGGGTAACTCATGGCGGAGAAGACTTTGCCAGGTACTTAGACGCAATTGACATTCCTAGACTGACCACGTCCTATGCCGACAAACTAGACGCCCCTATTACGGAGAAGGAGATTTGTAAGGCCATACGGGCTATGCAGGTAGGGAAATCACCAGGCCCAGATGGCATCCCGGTGGAATTTTACAAATTATATCAAGAAGATCTTGCCCCCAGGTTTCAACAGGTGCTGGCTCACTCTTTAGGCCGGGAAGAACTCCCCGACTCGATGGGGGAGGCAGTCATAGTGGTAATACCGAAGCCAGGAAAAGACCCATCGCTGTGTTCGTCATATCGGCCGATATCTTTGATCAATGTAGATGCAAAGATTTTGGCCAAGATACTGGCCACCAGGCTGAACACAGTCATAGCTGAATTGGTCCATCTGGATCAAACCGGTTTCATGCCCGGGAGAGGGACTGACATAAATATCAGGAGGCTACACACCCACATAGACCTGGCAACATCTGATAATCCTGGAGTCGTGGCCTCTCTCGATGCGGAGAAGGCCTTCGACTCCGTGGAGTGGAACTACCTATGGGAGGTCTTGGCCAGGTTTGGATTCGGGCCCCGTTTCTTCACATGGCTGAGGCTTCTATACGCTCACCCAGGGGCGCGGGTTCGTACGAACGGGAATTTGTCTCCGGCATTCCCCCTGGAGAGGGGCACGCTACAGGGTTGCCCGCTGTCTCCTGGGCTATTCGCCTTGGCCTTGGAACCCCTAGCAATTCTGATCCGATCGGCGGACTCGGTGGCGGGCATCAGGGTGGGACCTCTGACCGAAAAAATTTCCCTTTACGCAGACGACACCCTATTAAATCTTGCGGATGCGAACACTTCTCTGCGCTCGGCGTTGGGAATTTTTGAAACGTTCGCCACGTACTCTGGCATACGAATAAACTGGGACAAATCTGTCCTGTTCCCCCTGCATCCGTCGGTCTCCCGCGTGGACACGTTTACCCCCCTGAGATGGACAGATGAGTTCACCTACTTAGGAATTAAAATAACAGGAAGCTTGTCAGAATATATCAAGAGTAACCTGTGTCCTGTATTGACACAGTTCACGAAGAAATGTACCGACTGGAGAAGGCTCCCGCTTACCCCGGTCGGGCGGACCAATTTAGTAAAGATGGTATACTTACCCAAATTCCTGTATTTCTTTACAAACACACCGATTCACATCCCAATATCCTTCTGCTGTAGACTGGAGAGTTTGGTGATCACGTTTATTTGGGCCGGGAAGACGCCTAGATTGACTAGGTATATATTATACCTACCGCTCTCCCTGGGAGGTCTAGCCCTGCCAAATTTTTTGCTATATTATTGGTCAGCAGTTCTTGTGACCGTTCGTTGGTGGTTTTCCCAACCCAGATGTAATCCCGCAGTAAATTTGGAGGCAGCTGTGCTGAGCTCTTATGCTGCCCTATCGAATCTGGAATTCAGAGGCAGACGAGCCCCGTACCCATTGACGGGGCCCATGAGGACGACCATTATGGCCTGGGAACGTGCCAGGAAACCAAGTCAGAGGGAACATGTCATCTCGCCACACACACTGCTATGGGGTAACCCTAATCTGTCCCATTTCGCCCAAATTCCGGACCCTGCTACCTGGGCACGCAAGGGTATAGTTGCTTTGAAACACATAGTGGAGGGTGGTAGAGTAAAAACCCTTCGGGACCTAAGACAGATGTTTGCGCTCCCACATACTTTCCTTTTTAGATATTGGCAGCTTAGGCACGCCTACCAGGCTCAGTTCCCAGACGGTATTGTACTGGAGTCAGACTCAGTGGAGAGGCTACTAATATTTGGCACCATGGGTAAGCCCCTCTCTTCTCTATACCTCTACCTCACAGTTGAACATGACCACAAACCTAATAGAGCGAGAGACAGGTGGAGGGCAGATATACCGGAAATGGGGGAGGAGGAATGGGAGGATAGTTTGACGACATTCATACCTACCATGATCTCGGCCAGGGACAGGTTTATTCAGTTAAAATTTATCCACAGGGCTTATTACACTCCCCAGAGGCTGGCCGGCATATATCCATCCTCTAGCCCACAGTGCACCCGATGTATGTTGGATGTGGGAGATTTCTTCCATATGGTTTGGACCTGCCCTCAATTGGGACTTTACTGGTCGGAGGTGGCTGGGACTCTTGGCGAGGTGATGGAGATGGTTTTGCCTCTTGACCCTATGATTATGCTACTAAATTACCTAGAGATTGTGGAGGGGGACAGATACAGTAAGCTATGCATCTCCTATGCCCTTTTTTATGCCCGACGGGAGATCTTGTTGAGATGGAAAACCAGGGAGCTCCCCACTAAAGCTTCCTGGGTACATGCGGTTAACAGGGAGCTTCCTCTGTACAGGCTAACATATGAAAATAGAAATTGCCCACAGAAATTTCATAAAATGTGGGATGGTTGGATTGAGAAATGTTCCTAGGAGGGATGGAGGGTTGGGATCCCTTATGTGTATGCTGATGCCTTAACATTGGAATTTGTGTGTTTGCTTCACCTTTTTCTCAAGAATGTTCATCATGTAATATCCGGGTATCTGATGCTTGACCAAACTGTCATGTAACCTGTTGATTTGTATCTTGGATTGACGTAATTAATAAAAACTTTTTACTGTTAAAAAAAAAAAAAAGCCTGGTGCACACAATGAGATTATCGGACAAATGATCATCAGGATTACAAAATTCAAACAGGTAATTAAGAGAGAATGGAACAGAGCTTGAAAATGTTCAGTACAATATAAGATGCCTCAATTACACATTATATCTCAAATAGCTATTATCAATCATAAGGGTACATCTGTGAATATCATAAAACCAGAATTAGGTATCAAATCAGCAGTTACATATGGAAAACTTTCAGGATATACCATAAAATATCCAGAACTCCAAAAAGAAGACATAAGAGGAAGATAACAAAACAGACCCAGTGAACAGATGAAAAAAACCAAAATGAGGAGGGCGCACAACTGTGAAAGAGAAAGTAATTCCAATTGTGATACATGCAGGGAGAGAGGGTTATCAGAAGGAGTGATATTTAGTTTAGGGAAGCCATATGGCGAGCTGTCCCAACATTGCCATATTTCTTTAAAAAAGTGATCCAATTGGCCATTCACTTTAGCTGCAATATATTTGAACAATGCTGTGCTATGTAAAGCTTGGTGCACACAATGAGATTATCAGACAAATGATCAACCTTTTTTTTTGTATGCTAGTCTACATACATAAAAAGAAGAGGTTACTAAAGTACAAACATTCTCGTACGACAGAATAAAAAAATGATTAAATGAAAATCGGAAATCTGGTATCGTACGAGAAAAATGTTTGCATTTGTCCCTTCAGATAATTTCGGACAAAGGCTGTGCACTAACGATCAGATTATCGTATGATCGATTCAAAAGCAGTATTTTTTGTCCAATTTTCTGATTGCGTGTAGGGGTCTTAAGAGTTGGATTGGATTTGAGATAACAGTGGTTCTCCAATGTTGTGGGAGATGTAGTCCAAGAAGGCAGTGTATGGGGTTTAAAAGAATAGACACATCTAGGACCTGCTGTATTGTCTGCACTGCTTGGGCCCAAAAGAGTTGACTAAGGAAACACTTCAAGAAGATATGGTATAATGTACACATATCCTGATCACATCTCCAGTATTCTTAAGGTATTGTCAGATCATAGGCATGTAAAGCTTCAAGAGTCCTGTACCAAAACATCAAGAGCATATATGTATTTTGTTTATAATCCACACAGATAGTAGGAAAATTCCACATTCAGTAGAGCCTCTATGGTGGCTGCCTCATCCCTTGATACGTATAACAAAGAACAAATACCCCCTATGCGGGACTGTAATAGGCAGCAGACACCAAAAGTAAATCTAAAAAAATCTTGGTTTATTATTGTATTTTTTAAAAAAAGAGGGAGTTGTCACTCCTTCGAGGGACAAGTACATAAAAGCTTAATGCATGCATGCAGTAAATATCACAAACGTTGATTAACATTTGTCCCCCTTCCGGTTCCGGCGCTGCATGGAGAGGAGCTGAGAAGACCCAGCTCCGCTCCCCCGACACAAAATCCGGCTCCTAAGGCGGCATTAACCAGGAGGGTCACCCCACCCCTTCCTCCCCACTCACCCCAGGACACGGATGGACCATTTCGTGGAGCGTTCGGGCCCGCGATCGTCTGCCGCTCAGCAAGCTCAGGGAGGAGAAGCGCCACACGCTGCAGCCATCATGGCCGCCGGACCGCAGGTACTGTCTTATGCAGCGAAACAAGCGGCCCCCCCCCTCCTCAAAGCACGGATGCCACCGGTGCCCACACCCCTCAGAATCCTGCAGGGTCCACCACAGCAGACCCCTCTTCTCCAACAAGCATTGCCCAGGCGGTAGTGCTCTTAATCCAGCCAATCATAACTGAGGCGGTGGATGCAGCCATACATAAAGGCCTAGAGCAGTTACACACGAACCTTCAGCTGCAGGCTAACAGAATAGACCAGGCAGAGGGCAGGATTTCCACCATAGAGGATGACACTACAGCCCTTACTGCTGCTGTGGCAAAGCTAACCACAACGCAAAAGGAGCTCCAGGAGAAGGTTATTGACCTGGAGAACAGGGCCAGAAGAAATAACTTACGCTTTATAGGCCTCCCAGAATCATACCCCCCTCGGGACCTTCCCACAATTTGCGCAGTGATTATACCTGAACTGCTGGGTCTCCGGTCACCGGTGTCAGTCAGTGGCCAATTCTTCTCCAAGGATCCCATGATCTGCCTCTTCAGTGGGGCCCCACCTGTGTCTCAATCCTCTGCCAACCCTATGCCAAGCCTTTCGAATTGGGGACACCTGTGTCTGCTGCCAGCAAGAAGAGCTATTATGCAGTGTTGGATTCACCCATCCCCCCCCCCCCCCCGGTTTGCCTCAAGTCAAGCAAGGTCTCTTCACCCTACTTTTTCTGGAAAAACAGGACACAATTAACTTGAACTTAAAACCAACAAAAAAATTCTTCGCAAAATGGCGGAAATTCATTGAACACTCCTTTCAAGAAGCAGAGATTTCTCATTTTATGGCTCCCTTTAAATTCTCAGATTGGTATTTGAAAGCCGACATTTCAAACACTTTAGGTAAACTTAAAATTCGGGACCTGTCCCCTCCAGCCTCCAATCACGCCCCAGTATTCGCCCCTGATGTTCCAACCGTTCATCCCATTCCTCCTAGCCTACTTTCCAGGCCAACCAACGGATCGACATCAATGTTACACCTTGATGGGAGTCCTTCCCTCTCAAAATCACATGGTTTTAACATGAGAAACCCACATTTTATTTTATATCTGCAGCATCAAATTTTCTACACACCGGATGGGCCTTTTTTCTTCCTACTTGCCCTATTTATATCTTTTGTACTTATGACTTGTATTTTGCTATACTACTGCATTGCTGTCAATTCTGAGTTATGTACTCTGAATTTGGTATCTTTGTACTACTGTAAAATTTCAATAAAAATTTATATTAAAAAAAAATTTGTCCAAGAGTAGATCATACAGTCCAACACAGATACTTCTGTGGAAGTAATAATACGTAACTTTCGTATCCTCCCTCTGTGTGGATTATAACAAAGAACAAATACCCCCTATGCGGGACTGTAATAGGCAGCAGACACCAAAAGTAAATCTAAAAAATCTTGGTTTATTATTGTATTTTCTTTTTCATCTTCGGACAACAGATTTTCTTCTCTACGAAAGTTACGTATTATTACTCCCACATAAGTATCTGTGTTGGACTGTATGATCTACTCTTGGACAAATTTTGATCAACGTTTGTGATATTTACTGCATGCATGCATTAAGCTTTTATGTACAACTCTCTCTTTTTAAAAAAAAATACAATAATTAAACCAAGATTTTTTAGATTTACTTTTGGTGTCTGCTGCCTATTACAGTCCTGCATAGGGGATATTTGTTCTTTGTTATAATCCGCACAGAGGTAGGATATAGCTGCTATTCCCAAATGTTAGCCCACTAAGCAGGAGATCAAGTGTTTCAATTGACAGATTTAAAAAATTGTATTTGCATTCGAAAGTAAACCCTTAGATATTATAGTAATGATGGTCACATGAAAGCTTATTGTAACATTGAAAAAGGATTCAAGTTAATCTGGCCCTTTTGTTGTTATTGCTATCTTTGTCCCTGCTATGTTGGAGTTGCCTACCTGATTAGATGCAAATTCAATGGATTGCTTAGGATGACACAATTAATAGCTAATCTAAAGGAGATTGTACAGTGTATGGCCATCTTAATGCAAACCTGTGCTTTGCCCAGGCTGGACAGGTTTTCTTTAATCTCCTACCTTTCATTCTGAGCAGCACACTTTTACATTTTCTTCACTTCCAGTTCAGCTGTGAGGAAAGTAGACAATGCCTATTAGATCTGGTTACAGAGGAGCATGGGATTCACTTCATGTGACAGTGCTGGGCCAATCACCAGCCACCAGTAACTTTACAGAGGGAGAATGCATTGCAGCTCCTCCTGCTCACAGCATTTAAACAGGCAACGGTGGAGTAGAAGAAAGATGGGTAGGTGAGTATGTTCTGCTGTTTCAGCAAATTTTCTTTTCACATATGAACAATTCTTTTCTTATTCATTTTTCACAGTAAAATAGGTTTTCTGTAGTAGGCTAATGATTCTTTGGTGACAACTCAACAGTTCTGGATATCTTTTAACATACTGAGGTGTACACAAGGATAGAAGGAATACAGGGAGGGAGCCCATGGATCTGAACGATATAGCTACTTAAGAAGAACAAGTTTCATATTACAGGTATTTACTATATCTCAGTAAAGTGGAATTAAACTCCACTTTTGAACTTGTATCTACGGGTAAGCCTATAATAAAGCTTGCCTGTAGGTACAGTAAATACAGTGTCTCACAATAGTGAGTACACCCCTCACATTTTTTAAATATTTTATTCTATCTTTTCATGTGACAACACTGAAGAAATGACACTTTGCTACAATGTAAAGTAGTGAGTCTACAGCTTGTATAACAGTGTAAATTTTCTGTCCCCTCAAAATAACTCAACACACAGCCATTAATGTCTAAACCGCTGGCAACAAAAGTGAGTACACCCCTAATTGAAAATGTCCAAATTGGGTCCAAAGTGTCAATATTTTGTGTGGCCACCATTATTTTCTAGCACTGCCTTAACCTGCTTGGGCATGGAGTTCACTAGAGCTTCACGGGTTGCCACTGGAGTCCTCTTCCACTCCTCCATGACGACATCACAGAGCTGGTGGATGTTAGAGACCTTGCGCTCCTCCACCTTCTGTTTGAGGATACCATACAGATGCTCAATAGGGTTTAGGTCTGGAGACATGCTTGGCCAGTCCATCACCTTTACCCTCAGCTTCTTTAGCAAGGTAGTGGCCGTCTTGGAGGTGTGTTTGGGGTCGTTATAATGTTGGAATACTGCCCTGTGGCCCAGTCTCTGAAGGAAGGGGATCATGCTCTGCTTCAGTATGTGACAGTACATGTTGGCATTCATGGTTCCCTCAATGAACTGTAGCTCCCCAGTGCTGGCATCACTCATGCAGCCCCAGACCATGACACTCTCACCACCATGCTTGACTGTAGGCAAGACACACTTGTGTTTGTACTCCTCCCCTGGTTGCCTCCACACACGCTTGACACCATCTGAAACAGATAAGTTTATCTTGGTCTCATCAGACCACGGGACATGGTTCCAGTAATCCGTGTCCTTAGTCAGCTTGTCTTCAGCAAACTGTTTGCGGGCTTTCTTGTGCATCATCTTTGAAGAGGCTTCCATCTGGGATGACACCATGCAGACCAATTTGATGCAGTGTGTGGCATATGGTCTGAGCACTGACAGCCTGACCCCCACCCCTTCAACCTCTGCAGCGATGATGGCAGCACTCATATGTCTATTTCCCAAAGACAGCCTCTGGATATGACACTGGGCACCTGCACTCAACCTCTTTGGTCGACCATGGCGAGGCCTGAATCTGAGTGGAACCTGTCCTGTTAAACTGCTGTATGGTCTTGGCCACCGTTCTGCAGTTCAGTTTCAGGGTCTTGGCAATCTTCTTATAGCCTAGGCCATCTTCATGTAGAGCAACAATTCTTTTTTTCAGATCCTCATAGAGTTCTTTGCCATGAGGTGCCATGTTGAACTTCCAGTGACTCTAGTATGGGAGAGTGAGAGCGATATCACCAAATTTAACACACCTGCTCCCCAATCACACATGAGACCTAACGAGTCACATGACACTGGGGAGGGAAAATGGCTAATTGGGCCCAATTTGGACATTTTTACTTTTTACTTCAATTAGAGGTGTACTCACTTTTGTTACCAGCGGTTTAGACATTAATGGCTGTGTGTTGAGTTATTTTGAGGGGACAGCAAATTTACACTGTTATACAAGCTATACACTCACTACTTAATTTCTTCAGTGTTGTCACATGAAAAGATATAATAAAATATTTACAAAAATGTGAGGGGTGTACTCACTTTTGTGAGATACTGTAGCTCCTAAACTTGCACTGTTAGGAGATATTCACACAACATTTAACCGGTGATGTCACCGGTGCATGCGCTCTGAAGGGACGGTATATCATGCTGGAGCCGAGGGCTTCTGTGCGTATGCGAGGGAGTGATGTCATCTCTGCCCTGGCCATTCATACATCCGGAGGCTGTGAACCCAGAAGGAAGACCAGGTGAAGATGGCAGTGCCAGGGAGCCGTAACAGTGATGCACTGGAGGGCTCCATGTACAGGTAAGTCTGTCATAATGTGCTAGTATGCGGTGCATACTAATACATTATGACTTAAACCTGCATGGGGGGGGGGCATTGTTTTTTATTGTTCTGGTGGTTTACTGCCGCTTTAAGATAAAACAGAACTCTAGAACACCGTTTCATCATCTTCCATTCTCTCCAGGAGGCTGGCATCCACTTTGTACAGGCATCGTTAAGGATAGAGGAGACTGAGAAAATTGCTCTTTCTGAGTACAGAAAACCGATGCCAAATTGTTTACCAGATTCTTCCTATAAGCTTAGGTAAATCCAATACAGCATTAGTAACACTTTTCTGGTGGTATTGTCCCTTTAAAATATTCTTCACCAAATTCATGAAAGCATTGCCACAGTTCTGTTAACAGTTCCAACGACAGGTTCATGTAGTTCATATTTGCATCACTTTTACAATGTGTGGTTAAGGCTGTGATAAATTCAAATAGAATTTAGTTTGGAGACAGCAAAACTGGAAAGAATTAAAGTGGTAGTAAACTCTGTACTACCGCTTGTACCTACAGGTATATAATATAATAAGGCTTACTTGTAGGTACTGTCAATATCTCCTAATCTTGCACAGTTTAGGAGATATTCAGAGTGCATGCTACCAATGACATCATTGGCGCATGCATTCTGAATGTCCGGCTTACAGTGCCGGACCTTCAGAGCCCATGGCTGGAAATGGCGGCTCCCACGTGCATGCACCGGAGTGATATCATCGCAACTCCAGCCAATCACATAGCTTGAAGTCACAAACCCAGAAGACAGACAAGGGGAACATGTCAGCCCCTTCAGCGGTGACTTTACAGTGCTGGAGGGCTTCGTTCCAAGGTGAGTATTTCATAATATGCTAGTATGTGATGCATATAGGCACATTATGCCATTACCTTGCAGGTTTTTTTTTTTTTAATTGGGCGGTTTACAACAGCTTTTATAAAAATTCAAAGCTGGTGTACAGACAGGCCAAAGTTATTGGGGCAGGTTGTGTGTTTAACTTAATTAATGTGTTTTGTATTTACTTAATTGGCTGCTAGGACACAGGATGCCAGCATTCTAGCGACCAATTACACGGGCTAATGGCAGAGCCATTAATGTTGTTTAGAATACGCTAAAACTAACCTTTTCAACATTTAGTAAATCATATAGTTACATAGTTAGTCAGGTTGAAAAGAGACACAAGTCCATCTAGTTCAACCAAAAAAAAAAAAAATATATATATATATATATATATATATATATAACCATACAATCCCATATAGACAATCCTTCACCCACAGTTGATCCAGAGGAAGGCAAAAAAAAAAACCCATCAAAGCATGATCCAATTTGCTATAGCGGGGGGAAAAAATCCATGCTTCCCATTAACTCATTGGCACCAAGTGTGGCTTGCATAGGAGGCTTACCCCAGAGTGGGTTTTTCTGGGCTACGCCAGGCAATGACCAGGGTCACTCATTCTAGCAAATGGGTTACACCTTGCCCGAAGGCGTGCTCTCCAATGCTCAGGACCAGGCAAGGGCCACAGTTAAATGAAAGTCAAACATTAAGGAAGTCCCTGAACTCAGAGATGAGCCACTTGTGTGTAGTGTTGTATGCAGAGTTGTTCCAAAAGATGCTATCCCTTATCCTACACACTTGAACATGTGTATGTGTTGCATTAGGAGGGACATGCAGAGCCTATGCCCACTCCACCAGTCAGTGCACCTCTACTACCTTACTGCCAGTAACAGAATAGTTTCCAACTAAGCACATAGCACAGACCTCATGCATGTACTTAACCCTTATTGTTCCGTACCGATTGACTAGGTATTAGATCTGTGTAACACTAATCTGCTCCCAGTGAACGAAGGAAACAGACCACTAGGGAGGAGCAATAACACTGGACCCCCTCGCTACCTGAGGACCTGTCACCTAACCAGGTACCACGCCAACGACTGGTTGCAGTTCTTCTTGCTATTTACTCATGATAACTCCCTTTTCTCCTTAGTGTTGCAGCTTAACCTCTTGCTGTCGTAATGTTGCAAAATCCCAAGTGTGCTATCGTAGACTCAGACCCCTTTAGAAGCGCCAGGACCCCACATGCACCCCTTGAGTAAGTTCAGACCAGGCTTTGTGTGGTTAAACAGCTTTTACTGAAAGTTCAGGATAACATACACAACAAAGTAAAACATCCTTTCCCTAACTAACTTTAGTAGCAACTGTCCCAGCATACCTGCACAGGTACATTTTGTTTGGGAGAAATCCATGACTCACTCGACTCGACTGGAGGAGGTTTCCCTGCTGTCAGAATATAATGGTCACTGCTGGCGACTATAGTTCCACTAGCTCCACTGCTCTTTTTTAGCTTCCTACATACACACAGGACAGACTTCTATAACCTTACATACAGTATCTCACAAAAGTGAGTACACCCCTCACATTTTTGTAAATATTTTATTCTATCTTTTCATGTGACAACACTGAAGAAATGACACTTTGCTACAATGTAAAGTAGTGAGTGTACAGCTTGTATAACAGTGTAAATTTGCTGCCCCCTCAAAATAACTTAACAAAAAGCCATTAATGTCTAAACTGCTGGCAACAAAAGTGAGTGCACCTCTAATTGAAAATGTCCAAATTGGGCCCAATTAGCCATTTTCCCTCCCCAGTGTTATGTGACTCATTAGTGTTACAAGGTCTCAGGTGTGTTAAATTTTGTGTTATTGCTCTCACTCTCTCATGCTGGTCACTGGAAGTTCAACATGGCACCTCATGGCAAATAACTCTCTGAGGATCTGAAAAAAATAATTGTTGCTTTACATAAAGATGGCCTAGGCTATAAGACGATTGCCAAGACCCTGAAACTGAGCTGCAGCACAGTGGCCAAGACCATACAGTGGTTTAACAGGACAGGTTCCACTCAGAACAGGCCTCACCATGGTCGACCAAAGAAGATGAGTGCACATGCTCAGCATCATATCCAGAAGTTGTCTTTGGGAAATAGACATATAAGTGCTGCCAGCATTGCTGCAGAGGTTGAAGGGGTGGGGGGTCAGCCTGTCAGTGCTGAGACCATATGCCGCACACTGCATCAAATTAGTCTGCATGGATGTTGTCCCAGAAGAAAGCCTCTTCTAAAGATGATGCACAAGGAAGCCCGCAAACAGTTTGCTGAAGACAAGCAGACTAAGGACCTAGAAACATAGAAACATAGAAAAGTGACGGCAGAAAAAGACTGAGTAGTCCATCGAGTCTGCCCCTTTTTATTTATTTATTTTTTTATTTATTTATTTATTTATTTTTTTTTTATACACAGACATAGATTACTGGAACCATGTCCTGTGCTCTGATGAGACCAAGATAAACTTACTTGGTTCAGATGGTGTCAAGCATGTGTTGAGGCAACCAGATGAGGAGTACAAAGACAAGTGTATCTTGCCTACAGTCAAGCATGGTGGTGGGAGTGTCATGGTCTGGTGCTGCACGAGTGCTGCTGGCACTGTGAAGCTACAGTTCATTGAGGGAACCATGAATGCCAACATGTACTGTGACATACTGAAGCAGAGCATGACCCCTCCCTTCAGAGACTGGGCCGCAGGACAGTATTCCAACATGATAACGGCCCCAAACACACCTCCAAGATGACCACTGCCTTGCTAAAGAAACTGAGGGTAAAGGTGATGTACTGGCCAAGCATGTCTCCAGACCTAAACCCTATTGAGCATCTGTGGGGCATCCTCAAAGAGAAGGTGAGGAGCGCAAGGTCTCTAACATCCACCAGCTCTGTGATTTCATCATGGAGGAGTGGAAGAGGACTCCGGTGGCAACCTGTGAAGCTCTGGTGAACTCCATGCCCAAGAGGGTTAAGGCAGTGCTGGAAAATAATGGTGGCCATACAAAATATTGACACTTTGGGCCCAGTTTGGACATTTTCACTTAGGGGTCTACTCACTTTTGTTGCCAGCAGTTTTCAGATTAATGGTTGTGTGTTGAATTATTTTGAGGAGATAGCAAATATACACTATTATACAAGCTGTACAGCCACTACTTTACATTGTAGCAAAGTGTCATTTCTTCAGCGTTGTCACATGAAAAGATATAATAAAATATTTACAAAAATGTGAGGGGTGTACTCATTTTTGTGAGACACTGTAGATGACTGTTGGAACAAATATAAAGACAAAGAATGCCTCCCCAGCATCAGGAGAGCCCTCCAAATTCTGTTACTCTACATAAACGGTGAACAGTATTTCTAACCATCTTCAGTGCACTCCCTTGAAGCTATTATATCCAGTATACAAGAAGTTAGCTAGAATCTGTGCCAACATAAACAACCAACATAAACCACATTGCTGTAGCTTGTTATAATGGGGCACGGTGGAATACCTGTACGTTTTACCTCACAGAATTACTACTCAGATTTATGAATCTACTTTTAGCAAAAATTGAAAAAGGCTTTAAAGAAAATTGTAGCTTATATTTATCAGCCTGAAGCAAAACTGCCAGAATTCACACAATGGTTTAAATGTTTGTTGTAAAAAGTCATACAAACTCCAAATCACTTAAAATGTAAGGGATAAATATAAACATATCATATCATACTAAATTATCTAAAAAAAACACATTTAAACAAACTTGTAATTAAGTTAGAAATGATGAGTTAATAGTGGAAACAATCACTTATGGAAAGCGCTTGGTTAGTTTTAGCACATCTTCTGTGATCATGTCATCTTCTTTTTTTTCCAAAGAACTGTTATAGGTCTCTAGAAAATGCCCTTGCACTTTTCATTCTCTCTGTTCAGTATGTGCATTAGCAGTCAGTTCATTTCTGTGGCATTGTACAGCTGAATAAGAAGACAATTTCATTAGGTTTTCATATTAGAAGATAAAGCTGAATGTGCGAGCAGAGGAAGATGAAGCATCTTGTCCTGGCAGGTAGTATGACATATGAATTTCATCAGAGCCGTATATGATGTTATTATCATGTTCTTCCTTTCAATGGAGTCACATATAATCATATTTAATGATCATCTGCAGGACATGCAAAATAAATACCATCTGATCCTATCAGGTTGAGAACAGTTTTGGAAAAGAATTGACATTGGATATTCTTTGCATCTTATGGGAGAAAATTATATTTACGACAGACTGTCATGAACAAAGCAAATGCATTCTAGAAAATACTTTGTTTCTTTATATATATATTATCCTCCAGGTCAGAAGAGTAATGATGCGTTCACGTAGAAAGCTGGCCTTACGGAAATAGGAATATTTAAGAATTTCTCTTCCTCATTCATCCAAATATTAAAAATATAGTTCCTTTCTACATAAGTATCATTAAAACAGTATCATTAAAACAGCAGGCTTATGCAATTTTCTGAACATCATCTAATAAAACCATGATAACGTCTCACACATTGCCTATTTCTTAAAATTACAATAACATTGGGATGATTTCCCTGGTCACCTCATTACGATTTTGTACTTAACTCTGTTTGACATTTCTTTAATATCATGCATTCTACATTAAACTATTGGTTTAAAAGCTTGGGCATTTGTAGATATGCAGTGACATACAAAATATTAGATATATAGCCACAGTACTTAACTATTAACTTTAAAATAAGCAGATAGCTTTTTTTTTTTTTTCTTAATATACTCCTCAAAGTTCAAAGTTTTGTAATAACATATAGTATGATCTAATAACCAGATTGTAAATTAATTTTTAATACCATTCTGTCTTCATTAAACCTTGTTTCATTAACCAACTGTTTATATTTTTATAGTTCATTCTTTGTGGTTTTGGTGGTCAGTCCTTGAAAATGGTATTTGAGTTAAACATTTCTTCATTTTCTTAAGAGTCAACTATGGAAAAAATATACTGTTCTCATAAATGTATAGGTTTAAAGCAGAATTTGAGCTTTACCTATTTCTGCCCCATCTTCTTTTGCCTCAGTGCTTGGTGGAAAACTGTACTGCTTTTTAATGTTCTTCCTCTCCACCCTTCCCCCCACTGTGTGCCTCAGTATTTTTATTGAAGGACGTTATAACAGGCAAACTTCCTGATTCATGTATGGGCTAGCTGGTTGTGCACAAGCTGATCTATCAATTGACTTGTGTATAACCAGCCTGTCGAGTGTTTCCTGAACAATCAGTGCCACTGGCTCTAGCTGGCAACACTGATCATTGCATTCTGCCTGCAGGGTAGGATTCTCACCGGTAGAACACAATAGAGCGATTGCCCTATCCAACTCGAATGTGTGGATGTGGGAATCGGCACATTAATTTTATGCTAGACACAACTTCTAGAGAACCAGGTTCATATGGATGAGATAAAGTTGTTTCAGAGCCAGGAACTGCCACTAACCATATTCTATAAATTGTTGTGTTGCTCTCTATGTGTGAATGCACAGGTGTAGAACTGACTTGCTGGGGTCAATTTACTTAGAGTTCAATAATGGCAAATAAAATGTGGTAAAATAGCTCTTGCGTTAAATCTGTTTTGCTGACAGCTGATCAGTCATCCCTCTCCTTAGCAACCAGCTATTGGGCGGGGGCCCCCACACTGTTTCTGACAAATACTGCATGCTATACCACCAGCAAAACACTGGTGATAAATATTGCATGCTTTTTTTACTCTCTGTTTGTGAATTCAACTTAAGAGCTTACCGCATGATATTTTGGCAATATTTACCAGAACATTTTTAATTGTATGGTAAATATCGCATAATCATTATTTTTTGTGAATTGACTTTTTTTTACAGCATGCGATAATTTAATAGCAAATTTAATTTAATTTAATAATTAATTATTTATCTACTTCAATACAGGGCACTTCCCCCCTTCCTAACCAGGCCAATTTTTATTTTTTTTCCCCCCAGAAATTGAGCTTTCTTTTGGCCGTATTTGATCACCTCTGGGGTTTTTATTTTTTGTGCTACAAATAAAAAAAAGACCGAAAATGCGGAAAAAAAAAGTTTTTCTGTTGTGCTCTTTTGGTGCCCCTCCCCTGCAGTGCTGCTAGCCAGCCTGAGATTACACAGTGAAGTAATCAAGGAGTCCCGAGCTGTACATTAATCCCAGGAAAACTGAAACAGATTGATGCCGGCACTGGCGAAATGTAGGATGTGAACAACAATGATGACATTTTTCGCTGGGAAAACAATACCTGGATACAAATTCCTGGAAAGTTCATCCATGTTTCTGTTGGACCTGCTGGACTTTGGGGTGTGAACAAAGCCAACATATCTATAAATTCCAGGACAATGACTGGATAACTGTATCAGGGCTTTTGAAGCAGGTAGATGCTGGTGGTGATAGGTTCTTGGGTGGAGTGAATGAAAAAGACAGCCTTTACTGCTTGAGGAAGAGTTGCACAGTTTCAAGATCTTCTGCTGTATACTTCACCAAACTGGATAGGGTACTGAAATATCACAGCTGTGGGCCAGATGGCTGCTGGGGAGTGAACAGAATTGACACTATTTACTTTTGCCACAATGTCATACCAACATTTCTGCCAGGAAACCCAGTGGCTGCTAATTGAGAGCAGTCTGGCAATGATAGAGGTATGGCATCAATTCAGCAGGCAACATGTACAGAAGGGAAGGAATCAGTGGCAAAACTCCATCTGAAACTTCCTGGACCATGCTAGATTTCTGCACCATTTTCAAACTTGTCTCGTGGATGTTCGGGTTCGGTGGGTTCGGCCAAACTTCGGAAAAAAGTCCGGGTTCGGTACCGAACTTGACCCGAACTTTACCCCGAACCCCATTGAATTCAATGGGGACCCGAACTTTTCGGCACAAAAATGACTGTAAAAGAGTCCTGGAAAGTGCTAGAGGGCTGCAAAATTATTTTAGAACAATAATCTGTCCCTTACAGCAACAGCAGGAACCTGACCCTATAGAACTAGGAGATGATTTTAGAACAATATTCTGTCCCTCTAAGCAGTAGACTCTACCTAGTTCAGTCAGATCTTTCTGTAATGCAGGATGAGATCTGCAATCTGTCCCTAAAAGCAGTAGTATTAGTAATCTCTACCTATCTATCTGTCTGCAATCTGTTCCTAAAAGAAGTAGTAGTAGTAATCTCTACATATCTATCTATCTGCAATCTGTCCCTCACAGCACCGGCAGCATCCTCTCCCTACACTACCCAGAGAGCATGTGACATGCAGCACTGTGACTCCAGCCTCATATAGAGGCTGGGTCACATGATGCACTGGCCAATCACAGCCATGCCATTAGTAGGCATGGCTGTGATGGCTTCTAGGGAAAACCAGTGAAACGCTTGTTGATTGGCTGCCCTGCAGCTATTCAACATGCGTGATCAAATACCCAAACCCAGAACTCGAACCCAAACTTTTTTGTCCGGGTTCGGGTCCGGGTCACGGACACCCCAAAGTTCGGTACGAACCCGAACTTTACAACTCTAAACATGTCACTTACGACAATGGCTATCTGTGGCCTCTCAGCCCAACTGGTGACATCTATTGATTATGTAGAGGACACCGCAGCTGGGTCCTGGAAGGACGCTAGATTTCCCCTCTGTTTGGAATGTGGTCCCTATAAGGGACAGAAGGGTTAAGTCAATTGGTCAGAGGAAGACAGGAAGTTGTAGGTGGGTGTGAAGGAGTATAGAGGAGACTGTGGAAGGTGGACAGTGGATTGTTTTTCAGCTGTGAAAGTGCATGGGGGTGTCCTGCCTGGAAGCCTGCTAGCAAGGGAAGTTACCCTCCGCAAAGAAATGGGGACAGTTTAACTGCAATGACAGTTCTGAAATCTGCATGTCGGTGAGACTGTTTTTTCTTTCTGTTGTTTTGCTGCTGTGAAGCTATTTAAGTTTAATAAACACTACATTGATTGCAAAGCCTGTGTCCTGTGGTCTAGCTGAACTCCCAAACATCACAACTGGTGAAGGGTGCGGGCAGGACAGAGAAACAGACATAAGAAGAAAGAAAAATATGTTTTTTTCGGTGCTTTTTTGCATTTGAACTTAAAACTGACATTTAAAGGGACAGTACATTGGATTTATGTCCTGGGTTAAAGCTGCACAAATCCTGAAAGCTGAACCACTGAAGGAGCTAATTAAACAGCTATCCCTGGCTAATATGCAAGGCTCGCCACAAGGAAACTAATAATCGCTTAGCAACCCAGCTGGCGGTACAACAAATTCACCACAAAGAGGCGCTGGCTCAGCAGCAAGAAAGTTTTCGCCTATTGGTGGCCCAGCTGGCAGCCCAACAGGTGGCCCAACAAGGGGTTATGCAGGCTCAGGTGACTGCCTTACAAAAAGCCGTGCAGCAGCTTTCTCAGGGGCGTGAGCAAGCGGCTGTTGCCCCTGGCAACCAGGTGACCATGAGTGTGAGCCATTTTCTGCAGAAATTGTCCTTGAGTGATATAGAGGCATTACTTGCTACATTTGAGAGGACGGCAGAGAGAGAAGGATGGCCCCAGGACAAGTGGGCCGGCCTCATTGCTCCTTTCCTCACGGGAGATCCTCAAAAGGCTTACTTTGACCTACTGCCTGATGACTCTAAAGACTATAAAAAGCTAAAGGGGGAAATTCTGGCTCGTTCGGGGGTGGCTACGGCTGTCCAGGCCCAACGAGTGCACCGATGGAAGCATTGTCCAGACCGGCCACCCAGGTCTCAAATACATGACCTGGTGCAACTGGTAAAAAAATGGCTGCAGCCCGAGGTATTCTCTGGTCCCCAAATTGTGGAACGGGTCATGCTGGACATACCTGAGGTCCCTGCCAGATGACCTTCAATGGTGGGTCAGCCATGATCCCAAAACAGTGAACCTTCTGGTCGAGATGGTGGAAAGATATACAGTGGTGGAGGATCTAATTCGGCCCTACCAAGTGTCAAGGGCCCAGTCTGCCACGGCCTATTCTTTCCACTGCCACCCTTTGAAAGGATGTCCCACGGAGCCCTGGAACAAACACCCCGGAACGCCAAGAGTTACTCCCTGTATCTCCTCAGCATTCTGTTACTGTTCAGAGAGTGGGGGATGTACAATGTTGGCGATGTCATTCCTGGGGCCATACCCGGCACATTTCCCACTGCAAGAGGAGCCCATGGAATGTGGGGTTCTCCGGAGGGGGTCTTTTTATGCCCATAAAGCATGCACAACACATCTTGACCTTGGTGAGGGGAGATTTGAGTGTGAAGTACAAGTGAACCACCTCCCTGCCAGGGCTTTGTTGGACTCATGGTAACCTGGTTCATCCCAGAGTAATTAGGAGGATCGGCCCGGTAAGCAAAACTTTACGGGCTGTGTGCATTAACGTGGACACTAGAGGGTACCCTCTCATCTCTGTGTCCATCTCCACAGTATGATGCACTGGTACTCAAGAGGTAGGGGTGATGAAAACTTGGTGCATGACGTTATAATAGGACGAGACTGTCCATTATTTGCCAAACTGTGGGAACAAGGAGAACTGCATGAACAGCCCAGAGACTGGAGAGAAACTAGTCCCTCCTTTCCTGCTGTTGAGGGGAATAACCCTGAACTGCGAAATACTATTAATGTTGAACCAGATGATGAAAATGCTAATGACTTGGTTAATGGTGCTAAGTAATACTGATACCGTTAAGGATGCCAAAATAGGTGGTTCACAGACCTTCCTGAACACTGGGGGGGGGGCTTCTCCACTTCAGGTAATGCTGGGGGAAGAGGATGAGGAAGGGGCTTCTACCGCTGCCCTGCCAGATTTGGATGTTCCCCAGGGGGAATTTGGTACTACCCAGATGCAGGACCCCATGTGGGAACAGGTTGTGGTGGTAAATGGGGTTCCCTAAGAGCTAGGTGCGAACGAGCGTTGGCCCCAGTTTGCAGTATGTAATGAATTGCTGTATCGGGTGAAAAAAGTAAGAGAAAATGTGGTAGAACAATTGTTGGTACCTCAACAGTATAGATGAAACCTTCTGGGCCTGGCCCATAACAATGTTTTAGGGGGAGACCTGGGAATTGAGAAGACGAAAGCACGGATCACTGACTGGTTTTACTGGCCAGGTCTGCAAGCAGAGGTAAAGACATACTGTGCCTCTTGTCCCACCTGTCAGTTAACTGCTCCGGTGACTCACTTCCGTAGCCCTTTGGTCCCTCAGCCTATAATTGAGGTCCCATTCGAAAGGATAGCCATGGATATAGTGGGTCCCTTGGTAAAGTCTGCTCCAGGTCATTCCTACATACTAGTAATCCTCGACTTTGCCACCTGTTATCCTGAAGCACTACCCCTGCAGAATACCTCCTCTATCCGCTATTGCTCGGGAGTTATTCCAGTTGTTTACACAAACTGGTTTTCCCAAGGGAATACTCATGGACCAAGGAAATTTATGTCGAGGGTTATGGCCGATGTGTGTAAGCTGTTCTGGATTAAACAGCTGCACACATCGGTCTACCATGGACTGCTTGGTAGAACGCTTTAATAAGACTCTTAACCACTTCAAGACCACCCACCGTCATATTACGGCAGCTGTTTGAAGTGGAATACCGTTGTTATGGTAGCAGATAGCTACCATAACCCCGGTATTGTATCTTTTTTTCTGCAGGCGATTCTGCACAAGGTAAAAGTGGTCTTAGTGGCGGATTTGCCACGAGATCACTTTTATCAGCGGCGGGAGAGGTGCCCCCCCTCCTGCCGGTTTCTGGTCATCTCCGCCGCCTACCGGACCCGCCGGCAGTGGCGGAGATGATCAGGTCCATTCCCCCAGTGTCCATGAGAGCAGCTGAAGCCGTTCACCCGGCTCCATAACATGGCAGGGCGGAAGCGATATCACAAGTCACTTCCGCCCAATAGTCTTAAAGGGCCCTTTTTTTTTTTTGCACTGTCATTTTTTTCAAATACATTTTTTTCTTTGCATTTTACTGTGAATATGAGATATGAGGTCTTTTTGACCCCAGATCTCATATTTAAGAGGTCCTGGCATGCTTTTTTCTATTACAAGGAATGTTTAAATTTCTTGTAATAGGCCTAAAAGTGATCAATTTTTTTTTTTAAAGTGTAAAAACAAAAATGAAAAAGTAAAATAAATAATTAAAAAAAACAAGTAAAGCATCCCGTCCCTGCGAGCTTGCACGCAGAAGCGAACGCATACGTAAGTCCCGCCCACATATGAAAACGGTGAGAGAGAGCAACAATTCTAGCACTAGACCTCCTCTGTAACTCAAAACTACTAACCTGTAGAATTTTTTAAAATGGAGATTTTTATGTTGCAAAGTTTGTCGCCATTCCGCGAGCGGACACAATTTTGAAGCATGACATGTTGGGTATCATTTTACTCGGCGTAACATCACCTTTTATAATATGGGAAAAATTGGCCTAACTTTACTGTTGTCTTATTTTTTAACTCGTAAAACTGAATAAAACTGATTTTTTTCAAAAAAATCGCACTTGTAAGACCGCTGCGCGAATACTGTGTGACATAAAGTTTTGCAACGGCCGTCATTTCATTCTCTAGGGTGTTAGAAAAAAAAATAATGTTTGGGGGTTCTAAGTAATTTTATAGCAAAAAAACCTGATTTTAACTTACAAACAACAAACTCCAAAAAGAGGCCTCGGTCTTAAAGTGGTTAAGTCCATGCTTAAGAGAGTGATACAAAGGGATGGGAAAGACTGGGACTGCCTGTTAATGGCTCTCCTGTTTGCTATCTGGGAAATGCTCCAGGCCTCCACGGGATTTTTGCCCTTTGAGTTGGTATATGGGTGGAGACCTGACGGACTACTTGACTTTGTTAAAGAGGAATGGGAGAGTGACCCTATTCATAAGAGTGTTTTTGAATATGTTTCCCAAATGCAGGAAAGAATCTTAACCATGATGCCACTGGTCAAGGAACGTTTGCAAAAAGCCCAGGAGGCTCAACGATGGGTCTATAATAGAGCCATTAAAATAAGGCACTTCCAAGTGGGGAATCGAGTAGCGGTGTTGATCCCCACTGTGGAAAATAAATTCTTGGCCAGATGACAAGGTTCATATGAAGTTGTGGAAAAACTGGGGGAGGTAAATTACCAGCCTGGCAAGAGGAACCATTTCAGATATATCATGTAAACTTGTTAAAGCCCTGGATGGACAGGGAACCAGTAACCTCCCTGGCTGGTACAAGACTTGAGCCTCAGGTTGGGGAGGACAGTGTCCAAGTAGCAAATACCCTGTCTAAAATCCAAAATCAGCAAGCACAGGAGTTCTTGTAGTGAAATAGAGAAACATTTTCAGACTTGCTAGGTCTAACTTATGTCATAGGGCACAATATTATCACAGAACCAGGAGTCAAAGTATTTGTCCGAGTAAGTGAAGAAAATGTTAGACCCGGAGGTTATTGAAGAATCGCAGAGTGGGTGGTCAAGCCCAATTGTGTTGGTACCGAAGCCCAATGGGACTCTGTGATTCTGCAATGATTTCCGGAAGCTTAATGAAGTTTCAAAGTTTGATGCCTACCCCATACCCCAGCCAGGTATATCACTACCTTAGACCTTACCAAGGGGTATTGGCAAATCCTGTTGACTAAGACTGCTAGAGAGAAAACAGTTTTTTCTACCCCAGAGGGGAGTTTTCAGTACAAAAGAATGCCTTTTGGACTACAAACTGTTCCAGCCACGTTCCAGTGAGCCAAAGGATAGGATTTTACGGCCCCTCCGGGAGTAGGCCTCCCTATATTTGGATGACTTAGTCATCTTTAGTAGAGACTGGGAATCACACTTGCCCAAATTCCAGGCCATGCTGGTCCCACTTTGGAAGGCGGGGTTTACAATAAATCTTGAAAAATGTGCCTTGGGAATGGAGGAGGTCAAATACCTGGGCTATGTTGTCGGTAGAGGGGTGGTGAAACCTCAGGTCAGCAAGGTAGTGGCTATACAGAACTGGTCCCTCACAAAGAAGCAGGTACGTGCATTCCTGGGCATGGTGGGATACTACAGGAGGTTTGTTCCCAAATTTGCCACATTGGTGGCTCCATTGGCCAATCTGACTAAGGGTCGGAAATCGGTCATGGTTGACTGGAATGCAGACGCTGAAAAGGCTTTTTTGAAGCTCAAGTTGCCATTGTGCCAACATCCTGTCCTGATAGCACCCAATTT
Organism: Glandirana rugosa; assembly: GCA_018402905.1. Taxonomy (NCBI): domain Eukaryota; kingdom Metazoa; phylum Chordata; class Amphibia; order Anura; family Ranidae; genus Glandirana; species Glandirana rugosa. The sequence goes on along the minus strand of BLSH010410350.1, from coordinate 232,386 downwards.
TTCAAAAGAGTTCATTGTCCAGACTGATACTTCTGATGTAGGATTAGGAGCGGTTTTATCACAGGTGGTTCATGTTAAGGAGCACCCCGTAGTCTTCCTCAGTAGGAGGTTGACACTAGCAGAGAAAAACTGCGCTATAGTTGAGCGAGAGTGTCTGGCCATTAAGTGGGCTCTGGAATCCCTCGGATAATATCTCTTGGGGAGGAGATTCATGCTGATTTCGGACCATGCCCCTTTAACATGGATGAGAAAAGGTAAAGGGAATAATGCCAGGATCACTCGTTGGTTCCTGGCACTCCAGGAATTTATGTTTGTAGTGGAGCATAAGCCCGGGAGACTGCATTAAAGTGCAGATGCCCTTTCCTGAGTCCATTGTTTTAGCTCCACTGTTGCCTCTATCTCCTTGGCGTTGGGGCAGAGGGGGGGATATATACAGGACACCGCGGCTGGGTCCTGGAAGGATGCTATATGTCCCCTCTGTTTGGACTGTGGTCCCTTTAAGGGAACAAAGGGGTTAACTCAGGGGTTAGAGGAAGTGGGTTAAGAAAGACAGGAAGTTGTAGGCGTGGAGGAGTATAGAGGAGACTGGAGGTGGACAGTGGATTGTTTTTCAGCTGTGAAAGTGCATGGCGGTGTCCTGCCTGGAAGCCTGCTAGCAGGGGAAGTTACCCTCTGCCAAGAAACTGGGAACTGTTTAACTGTGATGGCAGTTCTGAACTCTGCAAGTTGGTGAGTGTCACGTACCTGACGGTGGAGTCTGTCTTGTGCAGGGAACAACCGCTCTTGCGCACCCGATTCAAGGACCCCTGGTAGTGGGGACAGAGGCCCAAGAGTGCGGGATGGCACGAGGGCTGGAGGGTCACCGATGGTGTAGTGAGGCTCCAGAAGGCGTGCAAGTAGATGGATGGTCGTACAGGCTGGGTTGGCAACAGGCAGGCAGGAAGGTACAAGAGGATCAGGCAAACGGGTAGTCAGAGTCCAAGCAAGGTTCGTTAACGGGCGGGCAGCAGAGGTACAAAGGAGCAGACAATCGGATGGTCGTGGGTAGCCGGGGTCGGTGCAGGTAGCGGACAGCAGGTCAGGACAAGCCGGGTCAACAGGAGGCAGGACAAACACGGGAACAGATATCCGGAGCTGAGGCGTACAGGTCGGGAACGCTGTAGAGCGAGCAGCACTTGGTCCAGGAAGTCTCCAGGCTTAAATAGGCCCATTTGGCGCCGTTTTCCGGCACATGCACGCGCACGGGAGCGCGCGCGCACGCGGGCGCGCACGGGAGCGCGCGAACGCGCACGGGAGCGCGCACACGCGCGCAAATGTGCGCACCACCGCGGAAATGGCAGATTTAGCCAGAAATTTGTTCTTTTCCTAACAGTGAGACTGTTTTTTCGTTCTGTTGTTTTGCTGCTCTAAAACTATTTAAGTTTATTAAATACTATGTTGATTGCAAAGCCCGTGTCCTGCTGTCTAGCTGAACCCCCAAACATCACAATATGTAGAAACAGATAACTGATTTGGCCATAACACAAGATCAAGCAGAGCAATCTATAGCATGATCTTAGTCTAGGTGATCACCCAGATTGCTCTCTCTCCATCTACTCATCCCAATAAATTAGTGTTTGGGTATTCTTGTATTTTTGCATTTCTAATGCTAGCTAGGACATCCAATCCATCACAAAAAAAGCTTTTCTTTGTTTCGGTTACAGAACTTTGTAAATAAGTAATTTTTCTCTTTCACTGATGAGGCTGCACTGACGAGCACTGATGAGGCAGTACTGATTGGCACTGATGAGGTGGCACCGATGAGGTGGCTCTGATGATGAGGCACTTATATGCAGCACTGATAGCCACTGATATACAGCACTGATGGACACTGATAGGTGGCACTCATAGGTGACACTGATGGGCACTAATAGGTGGCACTGATGGGCACTCATAGATGGCACTGATGGATACTCATATGTGGCACTGATAGGTGACACTGATGAGCACTGATGGGCAGCACTGATAGATGACACTGATAGGCAGCACTGATCAGGAGGCACTGGCAGGCATCACTGATGGGCACAAAGTGCCATCCCTAATGGACACTGATTGGCATCCCTGGTGGGCTCTAGTGGGCTTACCTGGTGGTCATGGGTGGGCATCCCTGGTGGTCATGGGTGGGCATCCTCAATGAGTCTGCACTAATCAATGCACTGATTACCAGCGCAGGCCCCCTCTGTCAGGAGAGCAGTCGATCGGCTCTCCTCTATTCATGCCTGTCAGTGCGAGTAGAGGAAAAGCCAATATATGGCTTTTCCTGTTTACACTGTGATCAGCTGTGGTTGGACGTCATAGGCTCTTTACCTAGATCAGAGATGCCGTGTGTCAGACTAACACACCACACCAATGATCGTCATGCTGTGAGCCCCCACAGGCACGCGATTGTGGCCTATCCTGTTAGACATCATATGACGCCCAGTCAGGATAACAGAACCACTTTCAGGCAGTCATATTGCTATATGGTGGGCGGGAAGTGGTTAATAATGATTTAATGCAAATGAGTCACGTGACCATGTTATCACATGCGGTAAACATTAGTGAATTGACGTATGTTTATACGAAATGCGTCGGAAGCCAGGTACTTTGAAGTGCTGCATTTATGTTACTTTTATTGCCTTACCTGATTTTGGACCTGGAAGGAATTTTACCTGTTTACCTTTTTATTTATTACATTTGCCTCATATTTGGGGTTTTACACTATCCTGAGTCTCTTTCATCCCCCTCGGTTGTTCATCCATTTTGAACTATTGGTCAACCATATCCCCCATCCACCAACACCACGGACGGGTGGTTAAGAATTCCGTGGCTTTTCTGTCTTACAAGTAAGACCTACTTTAAATCTCGTCTGGGATTGTGTGACGTATCACCCCCGGAGTAGGAGGCTAATACCCTAATCAACAGGAGACCCCGCAACAACTAGGAGCCGGTTTTAAGACGTCTTCTCCAACCCGGGAGATTCTCTGGACCACCTTTGGAGAGTGTGACGGGCTCATCTACACCTTCCATCGTCTGGATCCTCTTGGGATGGTTCAGTGCCTTAATTTATCGGGTGTCTGGTAAGCCTCCAATTTACCATTTTTGAGGATCTCATATGTGATTGTTTTTATATCACCTTCACTGAAGAGAATATACACCTTGTATTTTACTGGATATTGACTGTCACAAACTTATCACTTACCCATTTTCATTTATGAGTTTCATATACTAATATTCACTGGACTGTATTAATTTGTAAATATGGTTTGAGCGCTATATCATTATTTTTATGTTATTAGTGAATTGGCCCCTGCTGTTCCTTATTCTATTAGGTAAGGATGTGTTCTGTATTATTTACTTATACAGAAGCAGTGGAGAGTATATATGGAGAGATTAACCACTTCAGCCCTGGAAGGATTTCCCACTTTAGGACCAGAGCACTTTTTGCGATTCGGCACTGCGTCGCTTTACCTGACAATTGCACAGTCGTGCGACATTGTGCCCAAACAAAATTTGCCTTCTTTTTGGTATTTGATCACCTCTGCGTCATTTCTGATCGCTGCTATAAACAAAAGAATTGCGACAATTTTGCAAAAAAAAAAACAAAATTTCTTTGCTATAATACATATAAAAAAAATATATATATATATATATATATATATATATATATATATATATATATAAACAATTTTTTTCATCGGTTTTGGCCGATTTACATTTTTCCTCATATTTTTGGTAAAAAAAATTGCAATCTGCATCTATTGACTGGTTTGCGCAAAAGTTGGTGTGTTTACAAATGATGAGAATTCATTTACGGGGTTTTTATTTATTTTTTATTTTTTACTAGTAATGTCGGTGATCTGCGATTTTTAACGGTACTGCGATAATGCGGCGGACATGTCGGACCATTTTGACACTTTTTTGGGACCATTGGCATTTATACAGTGATCAATGCTATGAAAATGCACTGATTACTGTGTAAATGTCACCCACAGTGAAGGGGTTAACCTGCCGGGGGTGCTCTAAGGGTTAACTGTGTTTCCTCAGTGTGTTCTAACTGTATGGGGGCTGGGCTGGCTGGGGGAGGAGAGTGATCGCAGCTCTCATATACAGGAAGCCTGTGATCACATCCCTCCCCCCTCTGTCAGAACGGAGATCCGTGTTTACATACACGGACCCCCGTTCTGTCACTCCGGGGGGTGATCGAGGGTAGCCGGCAGAGATTGAGTCCACCCTACCCGCTCCCTGGCCCCCCCAAAACACAGTGAGCGCGCTCACAGTGCGCGATCTCGCAGCCGCTGTCAGGTGACGGCCGTTTGCGATAACAAGCCAAGTTTCCGCCGTCAAGCCACGGCGGGCGGTTGGCAACTGGTTAAATTAGTGTCTTGTGCTGTACAGTTTGATCAGGGCTATAAATATATGTAACACGCAGCATCACATTTACTGCCTTCTACTATTCACATCTGAGCAAAGCTGTGGGAATTAGTTTAACATATTTCTGATAAATGTCAATCCCTGATGCAGGCATTACTGCAGTGAAGCTCTGGTTCTGCCAACCTCCTTCCATAGGATAGTGCAGAACACCAGGAAAAGAATAGTCATTAATCCCTATTTTTTTCTCTATTTTTAGTCTAACTCCATTTTTGCTGAGAAATGAACAATCAGCTCTAGGTGATAAATGTATTTCCTGGACCTCCTCATGTCAGCCTACTATGGGTCAGCCCCGCCCCCTCTGACCCCTTCAGGACAACCTCTCTTCAAGCGTATAAGAGGCGGCTGTCTGCCCCTATGCAGTGTTCTACACACACACACAAGAAGAAGCATGTTAGGAGACTTACTGCAAAACCTTGTAATGTCCATGCGATCCTGCTCAAGTTCATGCACTCTCCTGAGTTCAGAGGACCCCCTGTCTGGACTGTAAATCTCCCTTTGTGGTGGTACCCATGGTGCTGTATCTCAGTTCAGCAGTATAAATGACTGCCTGTGTACACCGGCCTCTAGAGAGCAGTTAAACACTGCGGGTATGGGCTGTGCGGTAAATTGGTGAAACAGCAGGCAGGCAGAGTCTCAGTTCAGCAGTATAAATGACTGCCTGTGTACACCGGCCTCTAGAGAGCAGTTAAACACTGCTAATATGGGCTGCGCTGAATTGGTGAAACAGCAGGCAGGCTGAGGCTTATAGTCCCACAGGAACTCTCTGGAGATTGCTGAGAGCAGCCACTTCCTGGTATGATAGGAATGCCCTCTCCCATGCTCTGGTTCCTGCTTCCCTGCAGCGATTACAGCACCTGTAGCTCCAGCTTGTTTCAAAAACACTGCCTCTGTGGTGAGTGATGTGGGAGCTCAACATGGCTGCTGCCTTGGGTTGCTGGATAGATCTCTGGCTGCCTATGTGTTCCCAGGTATCCTTGGTCCTCCTGCCTGCCTCTATAGCACTGAAGAATGCATGGAAAGGTTTCTATTTTTAAAGTTTTTTTTGTGTTTTGTTTTTGTTGTTTTTATTTGTTTTTTTTTTGTTTTTAAAAGAGTGCATTTTTCTTCTCTACACAGAGAGAAGACCCAGAGGTGGGATAAACGACCCCAGGGAAGTACTAAAGAGCCACATCACCCGTAAAGAGAGAAGCGATCAAAGCGTGATAAGTCGGGTCAGAGGAGTGGTCGGCGGCGGGATAAAATCCCTGTGGAACGCCACTTCAGATCACCCTCACCGGTGCCTCATTGCAGTGCCTTGAGCCCAGGCCAATTGCTGTTGCAACACCAAAAAGCGACCACTAAGCGCTAGCATGTGCACAAGCAAAGACACGGATCCTCTTCATCTTCTGGAAGGGCCTCGGCCCGGGAAAGGGAGAGAGCCTGCTGCGCATGCGAGGCAAACTCCCTACCAGGGAGAAGTGTATACTTCACTTGTTTGAAGGAAGCCTGCGTGTGATAATGCAGCAGATGCACGCCAGGTGAAGCACTATATTAAGGCGGCAGTCAAAGGCGGCTTGAAAACCATATCTAAGAGATCTCTGCCTAGGCGGCACTCATCTGCTTCAGAATCAGAGCCAGATATCGCTACAGTTCAGATGAACATTCAGAAGATTCTGAGTCAGATCTGGAACCAGACACTCATGCATTTGATTTTTCCTTGATTCCTTTGGGCCTGATTCGCACCCGTGCGTGTTTCCTTTGAAACATGTTCTGTGGTGTGGGTCTGCGGGATGCGGGGGACGCTGGGGATGCATGGGTGTGGGTCAAGCCTAAGACCCCTTTCCCACTGAGGCACTTTTTATGCGCTTTCACGCTAAAGAGGTGCATGAAAAGCTCATGAAAACCTATTTCTATTAAAATTAATGAATGCTTTCACACTGGGGCAGTGCACTGGCAGGGTGGTGAAAATACACCCCTCTCCATTGAAATGAATAGTAAGCTCTTCAAAAGCACCTGAAAAGCTCTTCAAATGCGCTCAGTGTTTTTCGGGCAGTTTAAAAGCACCTCGGTGGGAGAGGGCCTTTACTGGAGTCAGTCAGGAGGCTATGAAATGGGAAGAGGGAACCTCATCCCCCTAAAAAAACAGCGAAAATATTATCCAGACTTGAAAAGGTCACTCCTGCCCTTCCCATTAATTTTTTGAAATACAGGAAATAATGGAAGATGAATGGGCAAAGCTCAATAAAAGATTGAACATCCACAACAGGGTCTCAAATTTGTACCCTTTCCGCTCTAAAGATGCTGAGCTTTGGGATTCCAAGCCTAAGGTGGATGCCTCATTACAGAGACTAGCTCGGCACACCACTTTGCCTCTAGATGACTCAGTATCCTTCAAGATCCGATGGATCGTAGGATAGATAAAGATCTCAAAAGAATGTACACGGTAGCAGGAGCGGCCTGCAGGCCGGCTATAGCACTTACCTCAGTGGCGGCAGCCTTAATTGTGTGCATTGCGGAGTTAAAGACCAGTTTTTTGGGTTCAATGATGCTAGACGGAGGTTCCCCCCTTTGCAGTCCATTAAGATCACGGTGTATTTTCTAGCAGAAGTAGCCGTGGACCAGGTCAGGATGACAGTGAAATGTATGGCTCATTCTGTGACGGCACGCAGAGCCCTATGGCTGAAGCATTGGTCAGCGGATAGTGCTTCCAAGCACAGCCTTTGCTCAGTTCCTTTCGATGGGAAATGTTTTGGCAAGACCTTGGAGTCAGAGGTTCAATGAGTTTCTGGAGGGAACTCGGGGCTTATTCCGCAGGAAAGGAAAAGATTTCCTCAGCTCTTTCGTCCTTCTGAGAGATCTAAAGAAGGTTTCAGGGAAGCTTCCGCGTACCAACCGGGGTGACTGTTCTTTAGGCTGTGGAAGGGGCAGGGTCCAGCCTTTCCCAAAGCAACCAAATCCAAGGCAAACCAGCCAGTGAAAGCTTCAGACAAGCTCTTCTGAAGGGGTCCCCGTCCAGACTTCCCAAGTGGGAGCAGTCTGTCTTACTTTGGAGAGGTGGGGCGGAAGAAGTTTAAGATGTCTGGGTCTTGGACAACATTCAAAGAGGATATTACCTAGAATTCAAGGAAAGACCTCCCTAGTCTCATTCTGTGGAGACCCAGATTCCTACTTTTTCAGAGAAAAGGGCATTGTTTATTAATATATGTAAAGAATTTATTGTCATCTCAAGCAATTCTGCCAGTTCTGGAGCACAAGAAGGGAGAAGGATTTTATTCTCCTCTGTTCTTGGTAACAAAATCCTCAGGAGGATTCAGGCCGGTCCTAGACTTAAAAGCCCTGATTGCCTTCATGAAAGTCCCTCCATTCAAAACGGATTCCTTGCAAACCATCATTGTCCATTGTAAAGAAAGGAGATTTGCTAGCATCAATAGACCTAGCGGATGCCTACCTACATGTGCCCATAAGTGCATCACACCATCGCTTCCATTTCCAATTTCATTGTCTGCCATTCGGGCTGTGCACAGCTCCAAGAACATTTTCAAAAGTTTTGGCAGTGGTCATCGCTATCTTAAGAATCAGAGGCATTCAAAATTTTCATTAGCTGGATGACATTCTCCTCCGGACCGCATCAAAGTCCCTTCTTCAACAGCACGTGCTGATAACCTGCAGCACGATCAGACGTTTTGGTTGGTTAATCAACCATCGCAAGAGTTGGTTGCAACCAGCTCAAGTCCTAGAGTATCTAGGAAGGCAATTCGACACTACCCAAGGTTGTGTATTTCTGCCTCTCAGGAAGACTGTGGAAATTCAGACGAAATCAGAAATAGTAATGACCAGGCCATTTCTGATGGCCAAGGAGTGTATGCAGTACCTGGGCCTGTTGTCTTCCACGATCCAGGTAGTACCCTGGGCCAGATGACGGAAGGGGAGATTTCAATACAATTTTCTCCATCAATGGGATCGCCACTCATTAACCGAGAAGACCTACCATTCAGTATCAATAAAACGGTCTCTGATGTGGTGTAAGATATCTCAGAATCTATACCGCGGGGTGCCTCTCGAACCTCAATTTCCAGTAGTGCTGACTACAGATGCAAGCCTAGTAGGCTGGGGAGCTCATTCCTTAGGCCAACAAGTACAGGGCAAATGAGAGGCATCTCTATCTCAGCATTCAAACCTGTTAGAATTAGAGGCCGTTCGGCACGCTCTAGTAGCCTTCCAATCGATTTAGCAAAAGTGGCAGTCAAAGTCCTTTCCGACAACAAATCATGGTAGCCTACTTGGCCCAGCAAGCGGGCACCAGGAGCCTCCCACTGCTCAGAGTGGCATGCCAGATTTTTCGATAACAGCAGCATACCTTCCGGGTCCACAAATCAAGCTGGTGGATCAACTGAGTCTGAGATTCTTGGATCTGAACAAATGGGGCTTGAATACCAGATACCTGTTCAAAATCTTCAAGGTCTGGGGGACATCGGTCATAGATTGGGTGGCATTGGAGGAAAACTCTCAGATTACATGTTACTTCTCCCGCAAGCTCTAGGCCAGGATGCTCTATCCATTCCATGGGACTTCAGAGTTTTAATGAAGATTCAACAGGAGGAGGTAACAGTAATAGCGGTGTGGCCCTTCTGGCCCAGAAGACCATGGTTTTCACTAGCATAGAAAATGAAGATGTGTCAGCCAATTCCTCTGCCTTCTCACAAAGATTTTCCGCTGCAGAACAAGCAGTTTAACTCGAAGCTGGAAACTGAAGTTGATGGCGTGGAGGTTGGGAGGAGATCTATAGAGCATTTAGTTGAAAGAACACTACCAATGATACTTTATTATAGGATACATAAAGCCTTTTGTCACTTCTCAGCAGGAAAGAGCTGAGATCTGAGGTCACCCTCAGTCTCTAACATATTAGAATTTCTCCAGGAAGGTCTGGGCAAGGGTTTAGCGTATAGCTCCTTAAAAGTTCAAGTCTGCCTTGTCAGCTATGTTGAACAAAGGTGGGCCTTGGATCCTCTAGTGATGCATTTCTTAAAGGCAGCAATAAAGATCAGGTCTCCAATAAATCTTTTTCCGAAGTGGGACCTGCCTTTAGTTCTGAAAGCCTTATTAGTTCCTCCATTTGGTCCGGTGTCATCATGATCTTTGTTTCCCTTGTTTTTAAGTGCAATTTTTTAATAACAATTGCATCAGCCAGAAGAGTGTCTGAACTGTGTGCTTTCTCAGCCAGGGAGTTGTATTGCCTAATATTCCAAGATGAAATAGTACTCAGACCAGTCCCAAGCTTTCTTCCAAAAGTAGCATCAGCTTTGCATATGAATTGGGAATCAGTCTTATCGGCTTTCCCGGACAGTAACACGGAAGACGAATGGACTAGGCTGGATCTAGTGTAGGCCTTATCAATATACCTAGAGCGAACTAAGGATTTCTGGAAACAAGATCAGCTTTTCATCTTTCTTGGTGACTCCAGAAAAGGCATGGCTATGCCACCTAGAATGGTGTCTTCATAGATCGTAAAGATGGCATATAGAGAATCGGGATATCCTCCGCCATTGGAGGTCAAAGCACATTCTATGAGAGGCATGGCAGATTCCTGTGCATCATGCGCTAAGGTGTCAGTAGAAGCAGTGTGCAGGACAGTTAGCTGGAGTGCACCTAATACTCTCATTCAGCACTACAGAGTGAATGTAACTCTGACGGCATCGGAAGCTTTTGGGTCTACTGTTCTGTCGGCGGCTGTCGGCCATTAAATTAATTGATATTGTTTTATGATTCTGGTTATTTGTGTCTTTCCCTCCCCTTATGTGGTTGATTGCTTGCTACGTCCCATAGTAGGCTGACATGAGGAGGTCCAGGAATAAGGAAAATTGTTTTCATACTTACCGTAATTTTCCTTTCCTGGATCCTCCTCATGTCAGCCGAGGAACTCCCACCCAAAGTCTGTCGCAAGGTGGGTAAACTGAACACTGCATAGGGGCAGACAGCCACCTCTTATAGGCTTGGAAAGAGGTTGTCCTGAAGTGGTCAGAGGGGGCGGGGCTGACCCATAGTAGGCTGACACGAGGAGGATCCAGGAAAGGAAAATTACGGTAAGTATGAAAACAATTTTCCTTAATTGCAAGATGTTTAATGAACTTTTTAGCAGAGTTCTATCATTTTCTGTTCTGAAAAATTGTGTGTCTAACCATGTCCTTTTCAGATGGGAGGGCCTGGTTCATTATAAAAGTTTTTTGTTACTCCTGCACTACCAGGACTCAAGGAGGACAGCTTAAAATAACTTGAAAATGTAACGATAACAGCCTCTCACACTAGATACAAAGAAATTGTAAAAAATGTGGTGAAATAATGTGGAGCGCTATTGATCAATAACTGATAAAAGGGTATAAAAACCTGAATAAGGGTGAACTATGGCAAAAAGCTGAAAGATAATGATTGAAGATCGGTGAAGATAAATCGTTTTAAATGCACGTGCCTCAAGGCTGGGCACCTAATAATAGGTAAAGAAAACAAATCAGCTATAATAATAAAACCGTATCATATGCATTTGCCTCAAGTCTGGGCACCCAATAATAAGTAAAGCAAACAAATCAACTTGGATAAGTGCAATACAGTACAATTATTCTGAGTGCTTTCTGAGGCATATGCTAATTTAAAAAAAGAGTTGTATGTCCTCCTCACCAGAGGAAAACGTAACATGCACATATATTGAGCACAATGTGATAAGGTGATCAGATAAAGTTCAGTCAAAGCATCGTGGGTTTTGATAGATGTCAAAAAACAGATATTGAAGATTGTGCTTCCCTTCACCGGTGTATGACAAGTGCAGCGGATGACAATTTTTTCCAGTGACTTTTGGTGTCGTGGGTAACACCCTTATAGATGCTAACCTCTCACCTGAGAAGTGCTAGCACATTAGCACATAAAGGTTTCTTTATATTGGGGCGTCACAACGGCCTCTGGGGGTAACCGGTGTATGTGCCTCTATTATGTCGTACTGACTTGTGTTTCTTCCAGGGAGTGTCCCGGCTTGCTTTAAACGTTTTTCCTCATCATATGCGAAAGTATAAAGAAAAACGGAGAAACACTCCTTTTGGTGTAATAACGTTTTGATAAAAACAGGTTTATTAAAACTTAAGTGTAGAAACTCACATTTTGTAGATAAAAACAGGTGAAATCTCCCACGAGCGCCGAGCTCGTTTCCTTTCAGTGTAAACTCTTCCAACATATCATCCCCATTTGAAGAAGTCACGAGGAGCGTGACGTAACGTGTAGGGCGGTAGCAGAGGTTGTTGGAAGAGTTAACTTTGGGGTGTCCATGACCCGGACCCGAACCCGGACAGTTAAAAAAAGTTTGGGTTCGGGTTCTGGGTTTGGGTATTTGATCACGCATGTTGAATAGCTGTTTCACTGGTTTGCCCTTAGAAGCCATCACAGCCATGCTGTCACGTACCTGATGGTGGAGTCTGGCTTATGCAGTAGGCAACCTCTCTTACGGCCCTGGTTCCAGAACCCCTGATAGAGCAGACAGGGAGCGCTGGAGCACGAGAGCTGGATAGGACACTGGTGATGGTAAGATGTCGTCCAGGAGGTCGTGCAAGATGGAAGAGTAGTGAGACAGGCCGGGTCGATAACATGCGGGCTGAGCAGTACAGGAGGAGCAGGCAGTCGGGTGGTCAGGTGCAGGCAGGGTCATTAACAGGCAGGCAGATTGAAGTACACAGGGATCAGACAGAAGAGTGGTCATAGGCAAGCTGGGGGTCGGTGCAGGCAGAGTTCAAGCAGATGCGGGTTCAGGCCAGGTCACAGGTAACAGGTAGCTCAGAACGGGTCGCTCAGGAACACGGTAACGCTGTAGAACGGACAGCACTTGCTGACAGGAGCAGGAAGTTCAAATAGAGCTGCCCGGTGCCACCTCCTCCGGGAGCGTGAGGAAACAACAATAAAGTGCAAACACGTCCTCAGCACAATCTTCTTCTAACATTGCCCCCCCCCCCCCAAGGGGCAGCCTCCGGATGCCCAACCAAGCTTTTAACTCTGGATGTCTTCTCCAAAAGGACCTGACAAGCTCTTTAGCGTGGATGTGGTTTTCAGGTTCCCATGAGCTTTCTTCAGGCCCGTACCCCTTCCACTTAATCAAGAACTGGATAGATCCACCCCTCTTCCTGCAGTCGACGATAGCTTTCACTTCAAATTCCTCCTCACCATCCACAAGGATGGGCTCAGGTGGAGCTGACTTCCGACCCGGAAAAAAGTCCTGGGTTACGGGCTTCAACAAGGTGACGTGGAATACCGGGTGCACTCGCAGGGAAGGCGGAAGGTCCAGCTCATATGCCACCCTGTTGATTTTCCTTTTCACGGGGAATGGCCCGATGAACCTTGGGCCCAATTTCCTGGAAGGGCATGCCAACCTCAGGTTCTTGGTTGCTAACCATACACGGTCACCTTGTCGAATGCCCTCTTGTTTCATTCCTGTGTCTGGGCTAGGGTTTCTTGTAGCACCTTGTTGTTCCTTGTCAGGAATTCCACCGTATTTTGTACAGCAGGTACCTCGCTTTCTAGAACCAAGTTTGGTATAAAGGTAGGGTGGTACCCCAGGTTCGCCCAGAATGGGGACTGCTTTGTGGCTGAGTGCTCGGTGTTGTTGTATGCAAACTCCGCTATAGGTAACAGCGAGACCCAGTCATCCTGAGCAAAAGATGAGTAGCAGCGGATGTACTGCTCTAGGGTCTGGTTAGTCCTCTCTGTCTGGCCATTTGACTGGGGGTGATATGCAGAGGAGAATGCTAGTTCAATGTTTAATGCGGAACACAGGGTTTTCCAGACCGGGAAGTGAACTGCACCCCACGATCAGAGACAATGTTGATAGGGAGTCCATTCAGTCGGACCACTTCCTTGATAAATGTCCCTGCCGTTTCAGTTGCCGTGGGAGTGCCCTTCATTGCAATGAAGTGGGCCATTTTGGTGAGGCGATCCACAATGAAAAAAATGGAATTGAATCCTTCAGATGGGGGTAGTTCCACAATAAAATCCATCGATATGTGTGACCATGGCCGTTCAGGAATGGGCAGTGGGTTTAACAGACCCCATGCTTTTGCCCGGCCGGTCTTGTGTTGGGCACAGACCGGACAATTGCTGACATATTTCCGGCAGTCCTTGTCAGCAGAAGGCCACCAAAAGGAGCGTGACAACAGTTCCACAGTCTTACAACCGCCGACATGTCCGGCCAATTGGTGGTTGTGACAGAGTTCCAGCACTGTTAAATGCTGCTGTTCTGGAATGAAGAGTTTATCCCGGAACCACCACAGTCCATCAGCCTGGAATCAGGAGACATGGTTGATCCCACAAGGGACCGCTTAACTCGAGCCAGCAAATCCTCCTGCAGTAGCAAGAAGCTCCGGGATGGGAGGATGGTATCAGGTGGCGTGGAGTCGCCAGGTTCACTGAACATCCTGGACAGAGCGTCTGGCTTCACATTCTTCGACCCGGGCCTGTAAGTGATATGCAGGTTAAAACAAGAGAAAAATAGAGCCCATCGTGCCTGGCATGCTCTCAGCCTTTTAGCAGTGCACAGGTACTCTAGGTTCTTATGGTCAGTGAATACCATGACAGGGTGTAAGGCTCCTTCCCGCAAATACCGCCATTCCTCCAGGGTGGATTTGATTGCCAGAAGTTCCCGGTCTCCCACATCATAATTCTTTTCTGGTGCTGTGAGCTTGTGGGAGAAGAAAGCAATGGGGTGAAGTGAAGCCTTGGGACCCCGTCTCTGGGATAGGACTGCTCCCACTGCTGTCTCAGAAGCGTCCACCTCCAGAGTATAAGGCAGAGCCGAATCTGGGTATTTGAGAACAGGGGCCATGGTAAACAGTTCCTTGAGCTTCTGGAAGGCCATTTGGGCCTCAGGGGACCAGTGGAAATGGGAGCCCTGTTTAGTGAGTTGGGTGATGGGTGCGATCACCGCAGAGAATCCTCTAATAAACTTCCTATAGAAGTTGGCAAACCCGATGAACCGTTGGACCCCTTTCCTGTCCACGGGAGCTGGCCAATCCACAATTGCAGCGACTTTCTGGGAATCCATGGTTACCCCAGTGACTGAGATGTCGAAGCCCAGGAATGAGATTCGGGAACACTCAAAGGCACACTTTTCAGCCTTAGCAAAGAGTCCATGCTGCCGTAGACGTTGTAGGATGCACCTGACATGCCTGTGATGATCCTCCAGGGAAGTTGAAAAGATGAGGATGTCATCCAGGTAAATGATGACAAACTGATCCAAGTAGTCACGAAACACATCATTTACTAGGTGCTGGAAAGTGGCTGGCGCATTGCAGAGCCCGAAGGGCATCACTAAGTACTCAAAGTGGCCTAAGCGCATCCGGAAGGCAGTCTTCCACTCATCACCCTCCCGGATGCGGATCAGGTTATAGGCTCCCCGAAGATCAAGTTTGGTAAACACAGCAGAAGTTCCTAGTCTTTGAAATAACTCAGGGACCAGTGGCAAGGGGTACCGGTTCTTAATGGTAATCTTGTTAAGGTCCTGATAGTCTATGCAGGGTCTGAGAGTGTGGTCTTTCTTCTCCACAAAGAATATTCCAGCTCCTGCAGGGGAAGTGGAGGGCCGGATGAACCCTTTCTGAAGGTTATCATCCAGATACCCCTTGAGGGCTTTCAGTTCCAACTCAGAGAGCGGGTAAATCCGGCCAAAGGGTACTTCTGCCCCCGGTAGCAGCTCTATCGGGCAATCGTATGACCTGTGAGGTGGGAGAACATCTGCCCCTTTCTTGCTGAGCACATCCAAAAACTCATGGTAGGCAGATGGAACAGCGAGACGGGTTTCGTTATCAGAATCAGAGTCCAGACAGAGCACTGAAGAGGGGAATTCCAGAGCTGGTGGCAAACAGTGTTGCTGACAGTATGAGGAGAGAAACTGGACCTCTCCCGAGGGCCAGCCAATGGTAGGACAGTGTGCCCGGAGCCATGGCAGACCCAAAATGACTGGGCACAGTGGGGACGTTATGGCGTCCAATGGCAGATGTTCCATGTGTCCGCCAGCTGTTCGGGCAAGAAGAGGAACTGTCTCATGGGTGACTGCTCCAGATTTTATGGTGGATCCATCCGCCAAGGTTTGAGTGGGATCTGGTGCTGAGCTGCAAAGGCCAGATCGATGAAGCAGCTACAGGCCCCGGAATCCAGGAGGTTCCCACCAGGGAGCTGGATATGCAGTGGCAGAATGAGATGGTTGGAGGGATCGGCCAAAGATAAGAGTTCTCCAGGGGTATAGCTGATCCTGTTTCCCTGCTTAGCCAGACAGGACCTGACACGGTGTCCAGGGCCACCACAATAGAGGCAGAGGTTGGAAGTCAGACGTCTGTGTCTCTCCTCAGGGGAGAGAGCTGGCCGGGAAGGTCCGGGCTCCGTCCGGACGGGGCAACTACCCCATGCAGCTTCTTCAGCTCTACGCTCCCGCAGACATCAGTCGACCTGGATGGTCAGGTTGATCAGAGCTTCCAATGTCGGGGGGGCTTCCACACGGGCCAGATCGTCTTTGAGTGGTTCGGTGAGCCCCAAACGGAACTGATGACGGAGCGCAGCGTCGTTCCAGGAGGTATCTGTGCTCCAGCACCGGAACTCTGCTACATAATCTTCCGCCGTTCGGCGGCCTTGCTGGAGTGTATGGAGAGCAGCCTCAGCTGTAGCAACCTGGAGGGGGTCCTCGTACAACCGAGCCATGGACTGAAAGAAACGGACGAGGTTGGTGGTCTCAGGAGCCCCCTGTTCCAGCAGCCAGTGAGCCCATGCTTGTGGTTCATCCCTTAGCAGCGAGATGACCAGTACCACCTTAGTAGCTTCTGACGAGAAGGTGCGGGGCTACAGGTAGAAGTACAGTTCGCATGCAGTGCGTAAAGTCCGGAACTTCAGGCGGTCCCCTGTGAACCACTCGGGCAGGGGTACCTCGGGTTCACTAGGCATGGTTAGCAGGGTGTGAGCATCCAGCTGGCTGGTGCTAACAGGCCATGTGAGTTCTCGGACTTGGTTCTCCAGCCGGCTGTATTCCCCTTGTAAGTCCCTCACAGCCTGGGTGAGCCCGGCTAGGTGCGTACTCAGATCCTCCATAGGAGAGGGCCACTGTGCAGACTCGGACTGGCTGTCCGTTGCTGTCATGTACCTGATGGTGGAGTCTGGCTTATGCAGTAGGCAACCTCTCTTATGGCCCTGGTTCCAGAACCCCTGATAGAGCAGACAGGGAGCGCTGGAGCACAGGGGAGCACGAGGGCTGGATAGGACACTGGTGATGGTAAGATGTCGTCCAGAAGGTCGAGCAAGATGGAAGAGTAGTGAGACAGGCCGGGTCGATAACATGCGGGCTGAGCAGTACAGGAGGAGCAGGCAGTCGGGTGGTCAGGTGCAGGCAGGGTTGTTAATAGGCTTGTGCAATTAGTTTAGTTCCGAATTTCGTTTTTACCGAATTTTGCAAAATTCGGCAATTCGGACGAATTACGAATTTTCAATTTCCGAATTTTCGTTTTTCCGAATCGCAGTAATTCGGAAATTCGCGGTAATTCGGCAATTTCATTAATTCGGAAATTTGCGGTAATTCGGCAATTGCGGTAATTCGGAAATTCGCGGTAATTCGGCAATTGCGGTAATTCGGAAATTCTCAGTAATTCGGCAATTGCGGTAATTCGGAAATTCGGCAATTGGATCAGACGAAAATCCGAAATTTGGAAATTCGGAAATCCGAAAATTGGAAAAAACTAAGAATATTTGAAATAATAACTAACTAATAACTATTAAATTTTAGGTATTGGAATTTCCTTGAAAGTTTGGCTGTTAATGAACTTAATATGAAATTTAGCACTAATAGTCATACTTTCAAGAAAATGTCAATTACCGCAATTACCGCAATTGCCGAATTACCACGAATTTCGGATTTCCGAATTTTTAATTTCCGAATTTCCGAATTACGATTTTTTTTAATTTCCGAATTTCCGAATTTTTTGAATTTCCGAATTTCCGAAAACGAAAAAAACGAATTTTTTAGCCATGCACAAGTCTAGTTGTTAACAGACAGGCAGATTGAAGTACACAGGGATCAGACAAAAAAGTGATTGTAGGCAAGCTGGGGGTCGGTGCAGGCAGAGTTCAAGCAGATGCGGGTTCAGGCTGGGTCACAGGTAACAGGTAGCTCAGAACGGGTCCTCAGGAACACGGTAACGCTGTAGAACGGACAGCACTTGCTGACAGGAGCAGGAAGTTCAAATAGAGCTGCCCGGTGCCGCCTCCTCCGGGAGCGTGAGGAAACAACAATAAAGTGCAAACACGTCCTCAGCACAATCTTCTTCTAACACATGCCTACTAATGGCATGGCTGTGATTGGCCAGTGCATCATGTGACTCAGCCTCTGTATAAGCTGGAGTCACGTTGTGCTGCATGTCACATGCTCTCAGGCTAGTCTAGGGAGAGGATGCTGCCGGCGCTGTGAGGAACAGATTGCAGATATTAATAACATCTCATCCTGCATTACAGAATGATCTGATTCTGGACTAGGTAGAGATTACTACTACTGCTTTGAGGGACAGATTGCAGATCTCATCCTGCATTACAGAATGATCTGATTCTGGACTAGGTAGAGTCTGCTGCTTTGAGGGGCAGATTATTGTTCTAAAATCATCTCCTAGTTCTATAGGATCAGGTTCCCGCTGTTGCTGTAAGGGACAGATTATTGTTCTAAAATCATCGCCTACTCCTATAGGGTCAGGTTCCTGCTGTTGCTGTAAGGGACAGATTATTGTTCTAAAATCATCACCTACTCCTATAGGGTCAGGTTCCTGCTGTTGCTGTAAGGGACAGATTATTGTTCTATAATCATCTCCTAGTTCTAAAGGGAGAGGTTCCTGCTGGTGCTGTAAGGGACAGATTATTGTTCTAAAATCATCTCCTAGATCTAAAGGGAGAGGGTCCTGCTGTTGCTCTAAGAGACAGATTATTGTTCTAAAATCACCTACACTGCCACAGTCACGGCTTAGTCAACCTCTAGGCTCCTACTCCACATCCACCCCCTTCCCATTTTTTTTTTTATTTGATTTTAAGCTATTTTCCCTATTCCCATTTTTTTTGTAGGGCACTTGTCCTACTCTTACCCCGATTTTACTTCCTTTTGCAGCCCTCTGGCACTTGCCAGGACTTTTTTACAGCCATTTTTGTGCCGAAAAGTTTGGGTCCCCATTGACTTCAATGGAGTTTGGGGTCCGGGGTAAAGTTCGGGTCAAGTTCGGTACCGAACCCGGACTTTTTTGCAAAGTTCGGCCGGACCCGCCGAGCCCAAACATCCAGGTGTCCGCTCAACTCTAATCTCTGCATTCTAATGTGGAAAATTGCAGTGTCAGCATTCCTTTAGAAGTAGTTAACTCTTGGGGAGTATCTCACCAACAATAAAATTCCTATTGCAGGCAATTTCTACATTATTACTTGTATGTGTAGATGTTTTAGCAAATCAATGGACCAATCACACAAGTAAGAAATTACATTTCTGGAGGTACTAGGTGGACTGATGGTGTACAGAGCGTCTCCAGGTTGCCATATTGCATTTCATTTTCTTAACAGTTTTAACAAAAATTAAAGCGGTTTTAGATTGAAATGGAAAGGTGATTTGTAATAACATTAAATTACAAAATGGCTTACATAGCAATTTTATATGCTATATATATATATATTTATTTTTTTTGACAAAAATGAAATTCTCCTTCAAGATACAAAACCTCAGATAAATGTAAAATAGAAAGAAAGTTTCCAGGGAGTAAATACATAGGTATTGATTCTTGCAGACTGGAGACTGGAGTTCTACTTTAATACAGTAACTCCTCTGTAGTGAATTTCCAACCCAGTTGTGAGCCCTGCCAAGTTCTCCTTTCTGGACTGCAGAACATCTCCCCCATCATAATTTCAGTAACATAAGGAGGAGGTGTGTTCTGTATACCAGAAAGGAGAACTATAGCAGGAATGATAATATTGTATGGTACAAAAAATTCAAACAGATAAAGATATAAAAGATAAAAAATGCTGGAATGCACATACACTTTAAAGATTTACATTTTTCCCCCAGACATATACTTTAAGATATAAACCATGTATGAAAATGAAAAGTGGTTAATGCAGAGAATGCATTAAAGTGTTACGAAACCCACAACAGTAAAATCATTCTGCATATACAGTATATACAGCCTTTATCCGGCCCTTGGGGCACTCTTTAATCTACTGATGCCAACAATGGGGCATAATTTCCTGCGAATGAAGGAGCACAATTCCTCATAATGACACCAATATTGGAGCAAAATTCCTCCCAGAGACACCAATGATAGGCACAATTCCTCCCAATGACACCAAAGATGGGGTATTGTTTTTTCCCACTGACATCAAAACCTTTTCTTATCTCAATGGCCATAGTCAGGCTCTCCTAAGTCTGAAGGACAGTGGACTGGCCCTTTGTTTAGGAAGTTTGGAGACCCCTGCAGTAAAGCATGCATAGCGCCCACATAGTGAATAGGTGATAGATTTTTGCTAGGAGAGGCACATTTATTCAGAACTGACTGTTGTGCAGGCCTGAATGTTTTCATTTGGGCAGGGGAGTGACCCATGAAGAGCTGGAGACTGCAGAGAGGAACGCCTCTTGGTAACCCCTCCCCTTTGTTTCCAGAAGGTTCTGGAAAAGGGGATTGAAGAGGAGGTGGGACTTTCTGAGGTATGTTAAGGAGCCCTGACAAAAATCCAACTTAGATTGGCAGGGGGCAAGCCTCCTTAAATACTGTGTTCTGCCCAGCTAGGGGAGGAGAGTGTCGGGTGGAAGAGTGGAGATGTGGCAGATTTTGCGTAGGCCTCGCCGGGGAGCCCCCAGTCTGGGGGGGTGACCTTGAGGCCTGGGAGCTCTGGTGCAGCCAGAAGGAAAGAGAGAGATCCTGGAGCAGCACAAGGGAGCAGGAGAGCAACAGAGAGGCTACAGGAAAGACTCTTCAAAGGATCAATGGTGTGGGTGAGTGATAAACCCTGGGAGCTGGAGAAGATGGACCGGTGCAGGCTGGGAGGATACAGTGGACAGTCTGCGGAGGTCAGAGGAGCCAGTCAGGGGAGTAGTGTCACTGGACAGTGGAGCAGGCCAGAGCAGCCAGGAGGGCTGAGGTGGCCTGGAAGAGGATGGGCTGGGAGCAGTAGTCCATCAAACCCTAGCTAGCACCAACATAGTCAGCTACACTTTGAGGGCCTTTGGCCCTTGCCTCTAATGGGCGGTCCGGAGGTCCTGCCAGCAAAAACGCAGGCCTCACTATGTGCTAGCTAGGCCGGAAGAAGATGCCGGAGACCTGATAAATTTCCCTTTGGGTTTCACTGGAGAGAACCAATTGTTGTGCAGGAGGAAGTGTGAGAAGTGTAACGTTCAGCGAGTGTCAGTGCTGGAGCAAGTGGAGCGTATACTGTACAGTCTGATTTGGATGTAAATACCCTCAAATTAAAGCTGAAAGTCTGCAGTTAAAGCTCATATTGTTCATTTCATTTCAAATCCATTGTGGTGGTGTATAGAGCCAAAAAGATTAGAATTGTGTCAATGTCCCAATAATTATGGACCTGACTTTATATAGATGGTCCCGTTTCTTGATCTATTGGACATCCCACAGTCAGCCCTACTCCGTACAAGTTTATTCCCCTAATAAACAACAAAAACAAACAAAGTACCGGCCTGTTCCGTGACTCCGGATGAAAGGAACTGTGTGACTGAGGGAAAAGTGACAGGTGCACTACATCAACCAGCCACCCCTGAGGGGGCCATTGGCTACACATGCTTGTTATACTCACTGTGGAACCTAAGGTGTTAATCCTCTGCATTGTGTATAAATGCTGTTTGCTCCTGTATGCGCAGATCCTCCTCTTCTTCCACTGACTCCAAAACAGGTCGAGACAGAGTTACTGAAGTCAGGCTTAGTCACATGCTCAGTTTGGTGTGTATTGCTAGAGAGTTTTTTTTCTTTCTTGGAAGAGTGCATGTGATCAGCCCAGGGCCTATCAGCACTGTCTAGACAGAGGGTCAGGGGTCCTGCAGCCCGATAGGACAATCGTGGGAAAATTAAAACTCCTCCTACAAGCTTTAACTAGGCACTGATTGAAGTCACAAGGCTGCTATGTATTTAGCAGTTTATTTACTAAAATTATTGCATTTCCATGCTCTCTGTGCTGTGGGAGAAAATATATAGTAAATGCAGGGTCCTGGGTTTAGTAACACTTTAGGGTAAAACATCTTCTGCCTTTAGAACCATTTTAATTTAAAATATTGAATCCATGAGGGGGGGGGGGGGGAGAGGCGAGGAGGCTGCATGTGGCTCAAAAACACCAGTTTGACATGTCTTTCCAGACAGAATTCAGAATTTATCATCTTATTTCCTTTATGTTTAGAAGAACTATAATTGAATTGATCTGGTCAGCTACCTATACATAACATTTTCCAATGGATTCAGTCTGGGATGTTATAGAAAAGTACTGTTCAGAAATACTAGCTTGTATTCAAGAATGTGTACAAATGTAAGCCTTGCAAAACAGGTTTAAGAAACATTTCAAACAAGGTTTAGCAGTAAGAAACAAGACAGATCAAAACTTGACAGCATACTGGAATGCATAGTAGAGTGCATAGATTGGGATTCAGAGAATGCAGCTGTAGTAAAGCCCATAAGCGCAACTATAAGACAAACAAAACTGATATTTCCCTTTATTTTTTAGCTATGCATTCACGTGACATTTCCCTTCTGTTATATGCATTAACCCTACGTTCACACCTACGTGCTTTTTGGTGTGTTTTGCAATTTGCAGAAATGCACTACAGTCCACTTAACATGGTTTCCTATGGTACATGTTCACATTTATGCGTTTTTCAACCGGTGCATTTTTGGAAAGGGTCAGGGACTTTTTTTCCCGCAGCATGTAATAGATCTCAATGGAGTCGCACAACAAGTATTGCGTTGTTTTTTATTTTTCCCCTTTAAAAACACTGTATGTAGCTGGCTGCTAAGAAGCAGACCGGAAAGCCGTCATCAGCTGTCAGCGGAGTTAAGAACTGCCAGACGGAGGAGGGGGCAGTTGGCAGTTAGCCTTTCGACCAGTGTCAAGCTCTTTTTTTTTCCAGGTTCGATGATGCGGCAGGCGGCATGATTGACAATAGATCTACATCGGGGGGGGCATTCTTTTTTAATTTTTAACTAGTTAAACACAGGGCACATTCACCGCCTTCCTGCCCAGGCCATTTTTTAGTTTTCAGCGATGTCACACTTTGAATGACAATTGCGCGGTCATGCAACACAGTACCCAAATTAATTTTTAATCATTTTCTTCACACAAATAGAGCTTTCTTTTGGTGGTATTTAATCACTGCTGGGTTTTTTTATATTTTGCTAAAAAACGAAATAATACCAAAAATTTAAAAAAAGAAAAAGTGTTTCTTAGTTTCTGTCAGAAAATGTTGTAAATAACAATTTTTTCTCCTTCACTGATTTGCGCTGATAAGGCTGCACTGATGGGCACTGGTGAGGTAGCAGTGATGGGCACTGATGAGGCAGCACTGAAGTGGAGGCACTGATGAGGAGACAGCTAATATGCAGCACTGATAGGCACTGATATGCAGCACTGATGAGATGATCACTGAAAGGCAGCACTGATGGGCACTGATAGGTGGCACTGATGGGCACTGATAGGCAGCACTGATGGGCACTGATGGCCGGCACTGATGAGCAGGCACTGATGGGCACTGAAAGGCAACACTGATTGGCATAACTGATGGGCTCAGATCGGCATTACTGATGGGCACAGACCGGTGTCACTGGTGGGCACAGAGTGGCATCACTAATGGGCACTGCTGGGGCTGCATTGTAATCAGAGCACTGATGATCAGTGCCCTGATTACCTTTTCACATCTTCCCTGTGAAGAGATGCCACTAATCGGAAAGCCGATAAAAGGCACTTCCTTGTTTACATGTGATAAGCTGTGATTAGACACAGCCGATCACATGGGCAAAGAGTGGCGGCATATAACGGTGGGTGGTCAGCAAGTAGTTAATAAAGGAATTGGCAAAATCTGTGTGTTTTATTTCTATGTGACACTTTTCTTGGTGAATGAGTATGGGTACAATGTACCCCATACATATTCACATGGGGGGGCAGGATCTGGGGACCCACTTGTTAAAAGGGGGTTCCAGATCCTGATAAGCCCCCTGCCCGCAGATCCCCACAAACAGAGCCCAGGGTTGTGGGGAAGAGACCTTGTCCCTATCAACATGGGCCTTCAATCAGACAAACAGAATTTCAAGGCAGGCATCTACTGCTGTGCTGTCCCTTTTGCTCAGTTGTGCACTTAGAATGCTTTGTCATAAATTAGATTTTTTTTTTTGTACAATAAAGATTGTACATATAATTTTTAAAAACAGACATACAAATCAGTTTGAAAACATTTACACTATATAGAGAAAAAATACTCAAAATAATTATGTTTCTTGAAAAAGAAAGCAAAGAATAGGAGTGCCCTTTGCTCAGTTCCAGGGATGCATACTAGTTTTAGGTCAGCATCTAGCAGAGCATCTGTACTCATGGGCGTCCGCAGGTAGGGGCAAGGGGGGGCAAGTGCCCCCCCCTGGAATCAGGGATCGCAAGGTGTCCGCCATAGGTGTGTGCACGGTTGTGCCCAGGCACGCACACCCTAATCCCCCGCAGCGCACAGAGTGTGAGCAGGTGCTGGGCGCTGGAACATTCTCCATGTACCAGCACCCGGCACAGGAAGGTAGATTACACTGTGGATGGCAGCCAGCAGTCTAGCATCGGGAGTCAGCACACACAAAACCCTTCCTGCTCTCCCAGCTCTGCATATACAGACAGAGGAGGGGGGGAGTTATAGACAACTCTCTTCTGTGGGGGAAGAGAGCTCTGTGGGGAGGATTGGGTATGCATACTGGCATAGCACACGCCTGGAATCTGCACCCTGTACATAGCACACGCCTGGAATCTGCACCCTGTACATAGCACACGCCTGGAATCTGCACCCTGTACATAGCACATGCCTGGAATCTGCACCCTGTACATAGCACATGCCTGGAATAAAGTTTGCCATTTCCCCCTTAAAAATAAATAATTGCGAGTCGCGGCTAAGCCCCTCCCATTCATGACATTGTCGAAAGGGGCGGAGCATGGGTGAACTTAAAATGATGCCCCCCCTGAAAAAAGTTCTGCGGACGCCCATGTCTGTACTGACACTGAGTTGTCTGTTCTTTAACTAGAAAGCCATTTTCAGAGGAGCTTATTAGCCTTAGTGAAGCCAGGTAAGCCAAGTAAAAAGGATGCTCACCTCACCTAAGCAAACTTCCTTGTTTTTACCACTACACTTGTATCCTACACATGCCACCTATTTAAACACATGTACCAACATAAGGGCAACACTATGACACACAAATAGTGCAGATTAAATACATAGTAATGTTACAACCTAAATTAATAAAAGAAATTAAATATAATCGCCCATGCTAATGGTGACAGACCTTGAGACCTTTATATTAAGAAAAGACAAA
Source organism: Glandirana rugosa (assembly GCA_018402905.1). Classification (NCBI taxonomy): domain Eukaryota; kingdom Metazoa; phylum Chordata; class Amphibia; order Anura; family Ranidae; genus Glandirana; species Glandirana rugosa. The sequence continues at coordinate 207,385 of BLSH010410350.1, read as the reverse complement.
TATACAACCTGCCTCAGAATCTCAAATGTGTCAGTGTGATAAAATGACAGAAGTAACATTGAAGAATGTTCATTCAATTTCGTAAAGCTTAAGGGCTTTCTTGATATGGAAAGTTTGTCTCAGTTATAAACTTACTTTATATCTGCTGTAGTATTTTACTAGAATGCATCAAATTAACCTCACATTACATGCACTGTCAACCTCCATAAATCAAACTGTGCACTAGGAAGTACTCAGCATTACAACTTCAGCAGCTCTGAAATAATATATATACAATATATATATATATATACATATATGTATGCTTGGCCAGTCCATAAGCTTTACCCTCAGCTTCTTTAGCAAGGCAGTGGTCATCTTGGAGATGTGTTTGGGGTCGTTATCATGTTGGAATACTGCCTTGCGGCCCAGTCTCCGAGGGGAGGGGATCATGCTCTGCCTCGGTATGTCATAGTACATGTCGACATTCATGGTCCCCTCAATGAACTGCAGCTTCCCAGTGCCGGCAGCACTCATGCAGCCCCAGACCATGACACTCCCACCACCATGCTTGACTGTAGGCAAGACACCCTTGTCTTTGTACTCCTCACCTGGTTGCCACCACACACGCTTGACACCATCTGAACCAAATAAGTTTATCTTGGTCTCATCAGACCACAGGACATGGTTCCAGTAATCCATTTCCTTTGTCTGCTTGTCTTCAGCAAACTGTTTGCAGGCTTTCTTGTACATCATCTTTAGAGGAGGCTTCCTTCTGGGATGACAGCCATGCAGACCAATCTGATGCAGTGTGCGGCGTACGGTCTGAGCACTGACAGGCTGACCACCGCTTCACCCTCTGCAGCAATGCTGGCAGCACTCAAACTGTCTATTTCCCAAAGACAACCTCTGGATATAACGCTGAGCACATGCACTCAGCTTCTTTGATCAACCATGGTGAGGCCTGTTCTGAGTGGAACCTGTCCTGTTAAACCGCTGTATGGTGTTGGCCACTGTGCTGCAGCTCAGTTTTGGGGCTTAGGCAATCTTTTTATAGCCTAGGCTATCTTTATGTAGAGCAACAATTCACAAAAGTGAATACACCCCTCACATTTTTGAACGTTTTTTATTATACCTTTTCATGTGACAACACTGAAGAAATGTCACTTTGCTACAATGTAAAGTAGTGAGTGTAAGCTTGTATAATGGTGTAAATTTGCTGTCCCCTCAAAATAACTCAACACACAGCCATTAATGTCTAAACCGTGGGAACAAAAGTGAGTACACCCCTAAGTGAAAATGTCAAAATTAGGCCCAAAGTGTCATTATTTTGTGTGGCCACCATTATTTTCCAGCACTGCCTTAACCCTCTTGGGCATGTAGTTCACCAGAGCTTCACAGGTTGCCACTATAGTCCTCTTCCACTTCTCCATGATGACATCATGGAGCTGGTGGGTGTTCAAGACCTTGTACTCCTCCACTTTTCATTTGAGGATGCCCCACAGATACTCAATAGGGTTTAGGTCTAGAGATATGCCTGGCCAGTCCATCACCCTTACCCTCAGCTTCCTTAACAAGGCAGTGGTCATCTTGAAGTTCGTCTATTTCCCAAAGACAGCCCTTTGGATATGACGCTGAGCACATGCACTCAACTTCTTTGGTCGACCATGGCGAGGCCTGTTCTGATTGAAACCTGTCCTGTTAAACAGCTGTATGGTCTTGGCCACTATGCTGCAGCTCAGTTTTAGGGTATTGGGAACCTTCTTATAGCCTAGGCCATCTTTATGTAGAGCAACAATTCTTTTTTCAGATCCTCAGAGAGTTCTTTGCCATGAGGTGCCATGTGGAAGTTCCAGTGACCACAGTGACCAATATGAGATAGTGAGAGCGATAACACCAAATTTAGCACACCTGCTCCCCATTCACAACTAAGACCTTGTAACACTAACGAGTCACATGACACTGGGGAGGGAAAATGGCTAATTGGGCCCAATTTGGACATTTTCACTTAGGGGGTACTCACTTTTGTTGCCAACAGTTTAGATATTAATGGCTGTGTGTTGAGTTATTTTGAGAGGACAGCAAATTTACACTGTTATATAAGCTGTACACTCACTACTTTACATTGTAGCAAAGTGTAATTTCTTCAGTGTTGTCACATAAAAGAATGTAATAAAATATTTACAAAAATGTGAGGGGTGTACTCACTTTTGTGAGATACTGTATATATATATATATATATATATATATATATACTCTTCCAATTCATGAATTCATAAACCTGCAACAATCTTGCATCTATCAGATAAATTAAGCAAAAGTGAAAAGATTCTGTTGTATAATGTAATTACAACGGTTGTATGCCCAAACATAAAAAATAAAAAAAACTACAAGACAAAGACATAATGAGCTAGTATGCACTGCATACTAGCTAGTTATGAAATACTTACCTTAGAACAAAGCTCCCAGAGGGACCCCGGTCACCACAGAGGGAGCCGACATGTTCCCTCTGGAGTTTCTTCCGGGTACATGGCCCCAGTACGGTGAGTGGCTGGAGCCGTGATGACGTCACTCCCGCGCATGCGCGCAGGATCCCTCCATTCCGACAAGTTCCTTTACCAGCCATCAGACCTTCAGTGGGCCTTCACTGCACATGCACTGCTGATGTCAGCGGCGGCATGCAAGGTGAATATCTCCTAAACCGTGCAGGTTTAGGAAATATTAATTTTACTTACAGGTAAGACTTATTATAGGCTTACCTGTAGGTAAAAATGACCAAGCGGACTTTACTACCGCTTTAAGTAAAAAGATACAATTTGCCACTTCCTACGCAAAGTGCCCTTTCTTCACTAAGTGCCTGGCACTTTTAACACAGGCACACCTCCTCATCATCATCCTCTCATTACATCTTCTTTGCTCTGCTCTTTCAAGTAACTGACTCCACCCTTCCCTGCAACACTAAGCAACTTTGCATGACTGCAATCCACACCTGCCTTTGGTAACTGACTTCACTCTTCTCTGCCTTGCTAAGACTTCTCAAACTGCTGTTTAAACTTGTCTGTATTGAGTTACATTTACTTTTCATGGTGCCTTGGCCGAGATCAAACACCTAGCCTTATCTTGCTGTCTCCATCCTGCTTTGCACTCTAATTCTGGCAGAAACCCTCAACTTTCACCATGAGTCTGTTTTACTAGCTCTTAATTGCTTAATTGTTTAACCTCCACCTCCTCCATCCTAGTATAAATTCAGTACAACTCTTGAGAAGACTTGTGAGCGTAGGCTGGCCACTTCTTGCGCAAAGTGCAACTTAACTAAGGCACCTCAAGAAAAGCAAATACAAACTTTAGTGGTCGGACTTTAGTTGTCTGGAAGTTTCCTTTCATTTTTTCTCTTTCCCTCAGCCTTTCTTTTTCCCCTCTTTTCACCTTCCAACATGTTCATACTAATTCTATTCTTTGCGATAACGTCCTCTCTCCTCAAGCTCTTATTTCCTTACCCCCTCCCATTCTCCTCCCCACATTCTGTACATATCTCCCTCACTTCAGCCCTCTCAATATTACTGCACTTATCACCTCCTACTCTTTCTGAGCCTACACAATATCACCACTTCCAATTCATTGAAGCACCTGCCATTGTGTAAATCTCACTACCACCTTACCGCCCTCACCCTCCTACTACTCCAAACTTCTGGGGATATCGCCTCAAACCCTGGTCCTCCACAAGCTAACTCTCACCCTCAGAATTGACAGTTTACCTTCTCTGGCAGCAACCATAACCCTCACTCTCTTATCTCAATTCCTCGGCGTCCACGCCTCAGCTTGGCCCTCTTTTGTACCCTCTGGAATGCCCACTCAGTCTCTAATAAATTTGCTTCTTTCAGTGATCCTTTTCTCTCAAATTTCAATCTACTTGATATTATTGAAACCTGGCTCCAAGAATCAGACACTGCCTCTCCAGCTGCCCTCTCCTGTAGTGATCTCCTCTGGACTTCCTCATCCAGACCCAGCGGACAAAAAGGAGGTGGAGTTGGATTTCTCCTCTCTCCACAAAAGCAGCTTCCAAGTTCTTCCTACACCTCCCTCTCTTTCACTCTATTATTTTGAAGTGCACTGCATTTGTATTTTTTCTTTAGTTTGTCTGAGGATTGCAGTAATTTACCAGCCTCCCAGCCCAGTGTCACACTTTCTTGATTATTTCTCTGCATGGCTACCCTACTTTCTCTGATGTAAAGTACCCACCATCATCCTTGATGACTTCAACATTCCAATCAATGTTAACATGCCACTTCTCAACTACTCAACTTACAGTGCCTTGAAAAAGTATTCATACCCCTTGAATTTTCCACATTTTGTCATGTTACAATCAAAAACGTAAATGTATTTTATTGGGATTTTATGTGATAGACCAACACAAAGTGGCACATAATTGTGAAGTGGATGGAAAATGATAAATGATTTTCACTTTTTTTTTTTTACAAATATGTGAAAAGTGTGGCGTGCATTTGTATTCAGCCCCCCTGAGTCAAAAATGTGGAAAATTTCAAGGGGTATGAATACTTTTTCAAGGCACTGTAACCTACTCTTTAACCTAACACAACGGACGCAAACCACCATTCACTCCATGTCCAATGGCAATACTCTCAACCTTGTATTCTCCCACCTCTGCACTCTCTGCAACCACTCTAACATCCTTTTCCTCTCTCCGATCCAAACCTTATCAGTTTCACATTCTCCCTGTCTCCTACCTCCCATGCCCCCAACCTGCAAACAGTTACCCACAGAAACCTTCGCCATTTTAACCCTTGCCTTCTTCATTCTGAAACTGACTGCCTTAATGATAAAATCAAACTCCTGACCTGCCCAGAACTGGCCACTTCTGTCTCCAACAACATATTGTCATCCTCCCTGGACACACTTGCTCCTCTCTCTACACACAAAACAAAGCCTCACCTGCTACAACCCTGGCAAACAGACAACACCAGAAGTCTCAAGAGACGCATCCTTGCTCTGGAGTGAGCATGGCGTAAAACAAAATCCCTGAAAGACTTCACCCTTTACAAATCTGCCCTTTTCAAATACAACTCCTGCCTCCACACTGCTAAACAAACCTACTACACCGAAAAATCTAAATGATTGCACTGGTAGATCAAACAAGATCCTGGCAAAAAAAAAGCAATGGGATGAAATTGTAAACAATATGTGCTAAATTAGGTTTGCTGCGCTAACAATCAATGAAAATATAATGTGACAATATATTAAAATATGAAACAGATTAAATGTGTCAAAAAGTGAGTCCCATGTGATGAAAGTTCCAAATGTGAAAGCTCCAATGCATTCATACGCCCAACAGGTGTGTCCAATGTGGGTATAGATGAAAAGCCAAAAATGAATCACTGAAGTCTGTGTAGCGCCCCCATAGGGAAAATCTAGTCAGGCCTGACTGTAAGTTCAGGCCTGAATGTTTTGATCTGGGCTAGGGGAGTGGCTCAGGGGAGAGGCTGGAGATGGAAGGAAGGAACATCCCTTGGATATTCCACCCACTTTGAACGGAGAGAGTTCTGGAAAGGGGGATGGAGGAGGAGGTGTCACTTCCTGATGTATGACAAGGAGCCCTGACCAATCCACTGGCTGGGTTGGCAGGGGGCAGGCCTCCTTAAATACAGCAATCTGTCAGCAGGTGAGGAGAGTGTCGGGTGGAAGAGATGAGGATGTAGCAGGAGTTGCAGATCAAGCCTCGCCCGGGAGGGGATCCCCCTTCTGGGGGGTGAACATGAGGCCTGGGGCTTGGGTGCAGTCAGAAGTGGGAGTCGGCTCCTGGAGTGGCACAGGAGAAGCAGAAGGGCAGCTGAGTTCTACATGGAAAGACACTCTTTAAAGGATATTATAGGACCATATAGTTGGTGAATGGCAGCCCATGGGAGTTGGATGAGAAGGCTGAGACAGTCTGGGAGGAGAGAGAGCAGTCTGTAGAAGTTGGGAACAGCCAACCAAGGGGCAGGAGAGTCACTAGACCACAGGACAGACCAGATGGATGGGCTGGGAGTTGTAGTTCATCCAAGACCCAGCTAGCACCAACCACATACTTTGCTACATAAGAGAGGGTCCATGGTTTCAGTGAAGGAAACCTGTGATTCTTACCCACAAAGGGTGGTTCTGAGGCCTTGCCAGTGGCTGCAGTAGGCCTCACCATGGGTTAGCTGTGGTGAAGAGGAGGTGTCATGGAGGTCTGATAAATTTCCTTTCGGACCAGGGAAACAAGTGTAACGGTCAGCAAGTAGTGTGCTGGAGAGAGGAAAGGAGAAGAGTAACGGTCAGCAAGTAGTGTGCTAGAGGAGAAGTTTATATACCAGAGGTGTATATAGCAGGTCCCATGTTCATTTACTGGGCATCCCACAGTCATCCTTAATCCCTATCCAAGTTCAAACCCCTAAATAAAACAACAAAACAAAGTACCGGCCTGTTCAGTGACGTGTGTGGAAATCATGTGATTGAGGGCAGCCACTCTTGAGGGAGCACATGGCTACCATTCACTCCTTTACTCCTCTCTGGTTAGAACAATATCACAAGTAATGGTGGCAGTTGCTTCATCATATCATACATGGAAAATGCATCAAAGATATCCACATAGTGTAAAAATGTACAGTAAATTGATTAAAAACAAGGTAGCATTAATTACTTACTACAAAATAAGTATGTTTTTTCCTTCACTGATGGGAACTGATGAGGCAGCTCTGATGGACACTGATGAGGTGGCACAGATGAGGTGGCACTGATGGGCATTGATGAGGAGGCAACAATTGCAGCACTGATGGGCACTGATAGGCGGCACTGATATGCAGCACTGATAGGTGGCACTGATGGGCACTGATAGGTGGCACTGAAGAGCACAATGATAGGTTTCACTGATATGTAGCACTGATAGGTGGCACTGATGGGCACTGATAGGCTGCACTGAAGGGCACTGATAGGTGCCACTAATGGGCACTAATACACGGCACTGATGGGTACTGATGGGCGGCAATGATGGGCATTGATGGGCGGCAATGATGGGTACTGATGGACACTGATGGGCCACACTGATGAGCAATGATGGGCACTGATGGGCGGTACTGGTAGATGGCACTGATAGGCAGCACTGATAAGGAGGTAATGACAGGCATTACTAATGGCCACTGATTGGCATAATTTATGGGCTCTGATTGGCAGGAAATGTGGGTACAGGTGGGCACTGATTGGCATCATATTTGTGTACAGGTGGGCATCACTGGTGGGGCACTGATGGGCATCACTGGCGGGCACTGGTGGGCATTGCTGATGGGTCTGCACTCATAATCAATATGCTGATTATCAACGCAGACCCCCCTGTCAGGAGAGCCACCGATCGGCTTTTCATTACCCACGCCTTGTCAGAGAAAATGGAGGAAAGCTGATTACCGTCACTTCCTGGTTACCATGTGATCAGCTGATCACGTGCTAAAGAGCCTACGTCAGAGGCTCTTTTCCTAGATCGGAGATGCGGTGTGACATAAATGCCTGTATTTTGAGTTATTTTGAGGGGACAGCAAATTTACACTGTTATACAAGCTGTACACTCACTACTTTACATTGTAGCAAAGTGTCATTTCTTCAGTGTTGTCACATGAAAAGATAGAATAAAATATTTACAAAAATGTGAGGGGTGTACTCAGTTTTGTGAGATACTGTATTTCAAGAGAAATGCTTTGTGGCCATCACCATCTCAAACGTGAGTATTCACCACTTTAGATCAAATGCGCTTACCAGAATTTGGTAAAAAACACACAGAGTAGACTGATGCTGCTGATGTCCTTTTGTATGGAGCCTCAAATCCTCTAAAAAGCCTCTGCGGACACCATCATAACCATAATCTTTTGTGAGATACTGTAATTATGAAAAAGAAAGGAGAACTCTGACCAGGTGCCTAATGTATCATGGCTCCATCCCATATATACAATACACACAACCAGTATTCGCCCATGGGTCTTTAAATGAGGCATAATACAAAAGTCATAAAATATCAATTTATTGTACAAGGATTGTACAATTACAATCCTGGGGACTAATTATTTTATTTGTTGCTACAGTTGGGCTTTAATATTTTTTAAAATGTATGCATTTGTTTATTTTTTAAACTGTCTGAATACATATTACAGTACATAAATTTGTGTCTGTAGTACAAACAAATTGCTTTCAACTGTATCCTTCCAGTTGGTGAGCCCAGCAATAGATATGGCCAGGTGAAAACATCCTCCGGTTGCAGATTTTTGCACAACCATTGGGAATCACTGTTTAAAGTGCATCTGTTTGATTACTGGGCTACATACTGATGCCTAGGCAGCGTCTCATTCTCAGTTAAATGGAATAGCTTAAAATTCCCATGGAACTTGCATATGAATCAAAGAATGGCAGCTATCATTAGATGTTTTGTACACAGGTATTTTTAATTTAAGTTAGTTAAGGTATATTTACCAGTCATCTCAGTGTTCTCTTGAGCTTTCTCTAAAAGATGGGGACATACCCCTAGCAATATTGTGTGTGTACACTATATGTTATTGAGAAACCCTACAGTAACTCAAGCAAAGTGATTATAGCCTACTTGTTTAAATTTTATGAGAACATATATAGACATACATACACACACATGCAATATAATATATAGTACTGAATATATAGACAGTACAGTATATAAGCAAGTGCTGTGCTGGCAATCAGGTTTTTTTCTTCTTCATATAATTGGTAGCACTGAGCTGAAATGAAGTTACATTACTCGTGTTGCTCTGAGATCATCAACAAACACTATAAAAATGTTGAGCAACTTCTTGAAATTTAATAGTCAAGAAATGCACAGAAGCAGGAAAACTACCAGAAGCATTATTCAATTCTCTTATGTATGAAATACAAATCGCTTTTTGGCTAAGTACATAATACATAATCTATTCATGGTATTTCAGATATCGTGTTCAAGACACTTTATATTTTTTATTGCTAACAATTCAAGACCGTACAGAGATTTCATTTTTTTTTAACATTTTCTACTGTTTCAAAATTTAGCCCAACGGGTTTCATTTTTTTCTGAGCTCTTGTAATGCAGTAAGCCTATTTGTGAGGATTGTGTCCTGGCACTGTTCTGCTTTATTTTAACAATACCGTTTTCCAGAAACATCTATTTTGAAGCAAGTAGTTTATGCATCTGGCTGCATTTCAAAATAAGGCAAAGGTCTATGAGTGTGTATTTCTATATGTCATCATTAAACTACAGCATAATCTAAAAAAGGTTTATATGTACACATATAAGGATGAAGCTACATTTTGTTTTATGGTCTCTTCAACAGGGCCACATTTTCAATGTTAAATCTAAATTATAGGTATACATCAAGATGATGGTTACATACATAATATGTGAAGTGCAGCAAGGCCCAAGGGTAAAATTACTGATACATAATGTCCTAGGTTGTTTTTCTGAAGAATCTCCTTAGGTTATTTTTTTCTTATATGGAAATAAGAAATATAAAAATGGAGGTGAGGCACTAAAGGAAACTTAATTGCTAATAGACATAATAGAGTGAATTCCCTGAACCTGAATACTGTACATTATATCTACAAATCACCTCAGGAAGCCCCCAAAGCTGATTGATGTGATGTGCTATTCAATGTATGAAATTACAATTTGATGTGGAAGTGCTATGGATCATCACATTTATAATGTGCATTCCCATACACACTGCCATGAATCAGGGTGCCCGCTCTTGTTGTTTGGTGTCTCATTGCCTTTGATGGAAAAACAGATTGGCCATCATAGAATTCACTGTGAAGATATATTAATGTGCACTTGATATGTACATCTCCATTAATAACTTTCTGAAATTAGATTGAAGTAAGGTTAAAAATGTTATGAGAGTGAGAAATTGGCATGAATAAACTAAATCAATATTATCATAAACTAAAATAGGGTTTAAGCATTTTGACTATCTGTCAGATTTGTATTGCTATCAGTGGGGACATATAATCTATCAATTTGTATTGGTAACCTTTATCACTTGGACTGAAAATGAGGGAAAATAAAAAAGTTAAAGTCACCAGAACAGGAATAGAGGGAAGATCTTCCAATAGGGGCCCTTGTTCTGGTGATGGGAATTTACCTAACTTTGGAGAGATATCCTGTCACTTCTTTTGTCTACAGGGCAGGAAGTGATGAGAACTTTCATGAATGGAACACAAATAGCACAGAAAAACTGACAGTGAGTTGAACCATTCCCTGCTATAGACAAACCAAATACAAGTTTTAGTTTTTATGTGCAATGAAGGGTGTGCAATAACTGATATTGCCCTGCACTTCCTCATGGCTTGACATTCTCCATCATTGCTTAAAGGAAACTCCTAAAAATGAACCTGTCATTATATGATAGAAGTTATATTACAGCCATCCTGTAAAAGAAGACAAATACTTGGCAAATGTGTGGCAAACCCAATCCTTGCTACTGTGGCAGAGCTATAGACACTACTGTCATCCAACATTTCTGGGTGTCAGATAGCTTCCCCCTGCTGTGCATAGAAGTCCCTCTTGTCAATTCCCTTGTCACTACAGTAGGGGATAGGCTATTTGACACATCAAGGGAGGTGGAGATGGTGGTCCTGAACAGAGGTGCGATGACTACCAGTCTGCGGGACACTTGCCAGTGCACAGCCGAGGTTGAACAATTAGCAGAAAAACAGGACTGTCCCTGCAAATTCAAGACCGTTGGCAAGTAGCTTTGCCAAAGAGCAAAGCATGAAGTCACCACCTATTGTACAGGAAAGGAGTGTTCCTATACACAGAGCTAACCAGTTTCATACATTTATGGGATATAAATCATGACTCCAATGAATATTCACACTTAAAGTTTGCTAACAGTCTAAATGACAACCTCAACTACCAACTTAATGCATTACTACATGGAAAAGGTCTGTCTACAAACTGCTTCTTGTTTTGATGAGGACAAGAAACTGCGATTGTAGACCTTACTGGTGGTGGGAAACATGCAAAACTGCAGAAACCTAGCAAGGACATCTTCGTGTTTGTGTAAAGCCCAACCCCAACCAAAGCTTTTATTTTATTCTGTATGAATGGGGGAAGGGTTAGAACCTCTAAGTGTGAAAAAATAGACAGCAACAAAAGCAAATATTTTTCATTGAGGTAGAAGGAGTTTGAGCCCTGATACCCAACACATGGCCTGTGGGCTTCTATATGCAGGACCCATGCAGGCTGAATACAGAATTTTTTTTTTTTACCTTAATGCATAGAATGAATAAAAGTAAAAAAACATCTTCAGTCTTTAGAACCACTTTAAGTATTTAGGTAGTTTTAAAATCTCCCTGCCTATATTTGTTGGTAAAGATTGCTGGTAGAGTAAAGACAGATTCCTTCTAGCTCTCTATTCTTCTTGATTAGTTTGTATCTGTATACAGGTAAGTTGCATATGAGCTTCTTTGGAGAGGACCTTATAGTAAATGTACATGTTTAATACAATTTTAAGTAAGATTACATTCAATGCAGTAAGTTTCCATATTTTAGACACTGGTTGTGGTCCAAGGTTCTACAAATACTGTTGACTTTTAAAATCTGTATGCTAGCAAAAGATTTACTTCACAAAGTTTGTGTGAGGTCATTGTCCAGATCAGTTGATATGCCCATGTGGAACTTCTTAGTAGCTAGTAAGCTAAATGATACCAGATTTTGACTTTTTGGGGTCAACAATTTTAGTTAGGGGTTATTGTGTGGTCTAAGAGTGATGGTGTGATGAAATTGGAACACTACAGGTCATGGGAATCAGTTATAAACTATGACCAACTATCATAGCTGTGTGCAGCCTATTGTATTAGGGTGTGCACCCCAAATGTATTAAAATATGGACGGTGTCAGTAGGGCAGTGGATGGTGTCAGTAGGGCAGTGGACGGTGTCAGTAGAGCAGCGAACGGTGTCAGTAGAGCAGCGGACGGTGTCAGTAGAGCAGTGGATGGTGTCAGTAGTAGAGTTGAGCGAACTGTAAAGTTCGGGTTCGTACCGGACTTTAGGTTGTCCGTGTCCCGAACACGGGCATTTGAGAAAAGGTCCGGGTTCGCGTTCGGGGTTCGGGTATCTTTTCGCGCAGGTTGAATAGCTGCAGGGCAGCCAATCAACAAGCGTTTCACTCGTTTGCCCTTAGAAGCCATCACAACCATGCCTACTAATGGCATGGCTTTGATTGGCCAGTGCATCATGTGACCCAGCCTCTATATAAGCTGGAGTCACGTAGTGCTGCATGTCACATCCTCTCATACTAGTGTAGGGAGAGGATGCTGTCGCTTCTGTGAGGGACATATTAGCTTTAGAAAATCATCTCATACTATTGTAGGGAGAGGATTCTGTTGGTGTGAGGGACAGATTAGCTGTAGAAAATTATCTCATACTAGTGTAGGGAGAGGATGCTGCTGCTGCTGTGAGGGACAGATTAGCTTTAGAAAATCATCTCATACTAGTGTAGGGAGAGGATTCTGCTGCTGTGAGGGACAGATTAGTTTTAGAAAATCTGTTAAAAACAGTGATTTATTGGTGGGTGGGTGCTAGAGGAGATTTTTGTTTGCTAGAGTACATTTTGTTTGCTAAGCAAAGTGCCTCATATAAAACCTAGGCAATTTTTCTGTTTGTTAGGTGGGCGTTTGCAGCCAATTTTGCAAGTGCAGTGCACTTGCAACTGCTTGTGTGTCAGGGACACTACTTTAATCGTGTTCTGTTATTTCAGTTGGCAACATTTTGGCATATTTAAATACTGCTTTTACATTGCAGTTAGACAAATTAAACATTTTTTTTTGTGTGCAAAATATTACATTTGAAGCCAGCGGGGCATTTCTTGCACAAAATTAAAAAGTGTGTCTAAATTGCTGGTTTAAAAAAAAAAAAAAATATTCGAAATACTACATTTGCGGCCAGCGGTGCATTTCTTGCACAAAAATAAAAAGTGCGTCGACATTGCTGGTTTAAAAAAAAAAATATTATAAATACTACATTTGCGACCAGAGGTGCATTTCCTGCACAAAAATAAAAAGTTCGTCTACCTTGCTGGTTTAAAAAAAAAAAAAAATCAAAATACTACATTTTCCGGCCAGCGGTGCATTTCTTGCACAAAAATAAAAAGTGCGCCTACATTGCTGGTTTTAAAAAAAATATATTCTAAATACTACATTTGTGGCCTGTGGGGGAATTTCTTGCTCAAAAATAAAAAGTGCATCTACATTGCTGGTTTAAAAAAAAAATATTCTAAATACTACATTTGCGGCCAGCGGTGCATTTCTTGCACAAAAATAAAACGTGCGTCTACATTGCTGGTTTTAAAAAAAAAATCTAAATACTATATTTGCAGCCAGCGGTGCATTTCTTGTACAAAAATAAAAAGTGCGTTGACATTGCTGGTTTAAAAAAAAAAAGTAAATATTACATTTGCAGCCAGTGGTGCTGCTGGTGTTGGTGAAGCTCCTGTTGCAAGGAGAGGACGTGGTCTATCTGTGCCAGCTACAAGAACAAGTGAAACACCTTCCTCAGGTGCGAGTAGTCGACAGAACCTTCAACATTATATGATAGGCCTGAATGCTGCTCAACGAATGGTGAGTCCAGAACCCCCCTACCCACTCGCGATCCCTGGCCCTGAATGCCAGCATTGCAAAATTCCTGACATTTGAAATGCTGTCATTTCGTCTGGTGGACACGGACAGTTTTAAAAACCTGATGGCGGTGGCTGTTCCACAGTTCCCTGCACAATCCCTTCCCTGCACAAACAAGTCAGGGATAAGATCAAGTGTGCACTGCGCAATGCCATCTGTGGCAAGGTCCACATAACCACTGATACGTGGACCAGTGGGCACGGGCAGGGGCGCTATATCTCGCTAACTGCACACTGGGCAAATGTAGTGGCGGGTGGGCCTAAGGCAGATAGCAGTTTGGCACATGTCCTTTCGCTACTGAGGATTGCAGGACATTTCTCTTTGCCTCCTACTCCTACTCCGCTTCCTCCTCCTCTACCACCTCCTCATCCGGTCAGCGTAACACCTTCACCACCAACTCCAGCACATCCAGGGGGAAACAACAACAGGCTGCTTTAAAACTGATATGTTTGGGGGATAAACCCCACACTGCGGCAGGAGCTGTGGACAGGCAACAGACCGATGAATGGCTGCTGCCACTGAGCCTCAAGCCCGGCCTGGTGGTGTGCAATAATGGGCGAAATCTCGTAGCAGCTTTGGGCCTAGCCAGTTTGACGCACATCCCTTGCCTGGCGCATGTTCTGAATTTGGTGGTGCAGAAATTTCTAAAAAACTACCCAGGATATGTCAGAGCTGCTGCAGAAAGTACGGGCCGTCTGTGCTCACTTTCGGCGTTCTCACCCTGCTGCTTCTCGCCTGTCTGCACTGCAGCAGAACTTCGGCCTTCTATGTCTCCTTGAAAAACGGGCAATCATGGAAGAGGATTTGGCACAGGAGCAAGAGGAGGAGGAAAAGCAGCTATTTCCACGGTTATCAGGCCAGTCATTCACAAGTGGCTCGGAGGGTGGGTTCCTGCACCAGCATAGGCCAGGTAAAAAATGTTCAAGCCAGGGCACAGTTCTGGAGGATGAGGAAGATGAGGAAGATGATGATGAGGAGGAGGAGGAACCGTGTTCACAGCAGGGTGGCACCCAACGCAGCTCCTGGGCATCACTGGAGCATGGCTGGGGGGGATACGGAGGACACAGATGATACACCTCCCACAGAGGACAGCTTGTCTTTGCCTCTGGGCAGCCTGGCACACATGAGCGACTACATGCTGCAGTGCCTGCGCAACAACAGCCGTCGTGATCAGAAGATGCGTGACTACAAGTGCACGCTGGTAGACGCGCTGCTGAGGGCATTCCCAAATGACATCGGGGGCTCAGTAGAAGCACAAGGCGAAGGCAGAGGAGGAGTAAGAGGTAGCCAATGCAGCTATGGCACCACCAGCACCTCAGAAGGCAGGGTTAGCATGGCCGAAATGTTGAAAAGCTTTGTCAGCAGTACGCCACAGCAAACAGCACCACCAGCTGATGGGCAACGTCTTAGCAGGAGGCAGCATTTCAGCAACATGGTGGAACAGTATGTGTGCACACGCCTACACGTACTGACTGATGGGTCTGCCCCATTCAACTTCTGGGTCTCCAAATTGGGCACATGGCCTGAGCTTGCCCTTTATGCCTTGGAGGTGCTGGCCTGCCCTGCAGCCAGTGTATTGTCTGAACGTGTGTTTAGCACGGCAGGGGGCGTTATCACAGACAAGTGCAGCCGCCTGTCCACAGCCAACGTGGACAAGCTAACATTTATTAAAATGAACCAGGCATGGATCCCACAAGACTTGTCTGTACCTTGTGCAGAATAGACATTTATACCGGCCTCACACAGCCATTGGTATATTTAAGTGAACTTATTCTATTTTTTTTTTAATATACAGTATATCAATGGGCTACCCCAATTAGAGAAAAACCCCCAAACAAACAAAAAACAGTGTTGGCTACCTCCTCCTCCTCCACCGCCACTTCCACCTACACCGCCACGGTCACCGCCTCCTCAACCTCCTACTCCACATCCACCTCCTTCTCCATTTTTTTTTATGTGATTTTAAGTTATTTCCCTATCCACATTTGTTTGCAGGGCACTTATCCTATTCTAACCCCCATTTTGCTTCCTTTTGCAGCCCTCTAGCCCTTTCCAGGACTTTTTTAGAGCCATTTTAGTGCCCAAAAGTTTGGGTCACCATTGACTTCAATGGGGTTGGGGGTCAAGTTCGGGGCCGAATTCAAACTTTTTCGTGAAGTTCATCTGAACCCGCCGAACCCGAGCATCCAGGTGTCTGCTCAACTCTAGTCAGTAGGGCAGTGGATGTTGTCAGAAAGGCAGTGGATGGTGTCAGTAGAGCAGAGGATGGGGTCAGTAGAGCAGAGGATGATGTCAGTAGGGCAGTGGATGGTGTTAGTAGAGCAGTGGCTGGTGTCAGTAGAGCAGAGGATGATGTCAGTAGGGCAGTGGATAGTGTCAGTAGAGCAGTGGGCAGTGTCAGTAGTTTTTAATTTGTATTATTTTATTTTTTACAATTTTTTTAGGAGCCTCGTTAGAAGGCTTTGGTATAAGCACCGCACAGGGTGATTAGGGTGTACCCAGGCACACCTGGCACACCTCCATGCGCACACCTATGCCAACTATTAAATAAAAATCCCCTCCCTCATTTGTGATGATCCCAACAGTAAATCTACCTTCTGGGAACTATTGAAGGAGCATGAAATTCAAACTCAAATTAGGTCTTTAAAATCAATAAACAGGCATTTTTTCTAGGAGAGCCAAAGAAACAAAAAACTGCCACCATCTCCTAGAATGCTACCAGATGTCCGTAACTACACTAGGAAGAATAACTAAAAAAGCTATACCTGCATGGACTTTCAATGCTTAATACATTCATGTTAGCATGTGTCGCATTAAGGCAAGTCATTTAAATAGCCTGCCAAAGCAAAACAACCAACTGTTGTGGTGATCTGCAAACCGGTTACAGCTGAGGTGTATTATTTTTCAGCATTTGGGTGTCATTCAAAATAAATGGCAACATGTTAAGGTGTGCTTGGTGTGCTAATGTACATTGCATTAACATGTGCATTACCACAAAGCATACTGTAGGTGTAACTTTGATCTTAAATATCTTTTATCTTTTTTAGTTTATATTGTAAAATTTTGCAAATAAGTCACTTTTCTTCATAAATTTGGGCCAAAATGTATACTGCTAGATATCCTTGGTAAAAATAACCCAAATGAGTGGATATTATTTCGTCTGTGTGAAAGTAATAGAGTCTACAAGTTAAGGTGCCAATCACTGGAAATTGATCACACCTGATGTACTGATGGCCTATCTAATTTCTTGAGACCCTAACAAGCCAGGAAAGTACAAATACCCCCCAAATGACCCCTTTTTGGAATGTAGACAGTCCAAGATATTTAGTAAAAGGCATGGTGAGTTTTCCCGCAATTTTTTTTTTTTACACAAACTTATATTATATAATATTAACAGGTTATTTCTCACACAAACCATGTGCATACTTGCAACTACACCTCAAAATACATTCTGCTACTCCTCCTGATTATGGTGATACTTTTACACAGCCTGGCCACATACAGAGGCCCAACATTGAAGTAGCACCGTTAGGTATTCTACGAGCATAAATTACACATCTAATTTCTCAATCACCTATTACACTTTTGAAGGCCCTGGAGCACCAGGACAATGGAGTTGCCCACAAAAATGCCCCATTTTGTAAAGAAAACACCCCAACATATAATCCATGAGGCATAATGAATCTTTTTAGTGGTTCATTTTTTTTCCAGAAGTTTATGGAAAATGTGGAAAAAAATGAAAACGCATTTCTTTTACACAAAGTTGTCCATTTATAAGATATTTCTAACACATAGCATGTACATAGCAAAAATGACACCCCATAATACATTCTGCTACTCCTCTTGAGCATAGCGATACCACATGTGTGAGACTTTTACACAGCCTGGCCATATACAGAGGCCCAACATCCAAGTAGCACCTCCAGGCATTCTAGGAGCATAATTTACTCATATAATTTTCTGACTACCGATCACATTTTTTGAAGGCCCTTCATATTTCTAACACATAGCATGTACATACCAAGTAACAAAATATTACCTGTGGTTTTAGTAGTGCAGTGGTCCACAGAGGAGGGCATCGGCCTAAGCAGCAGGCAGGGATGTGGTCAGCGACAGCAAAAGCAATCGTCCAGGCAGCAGGCCGTAATAATATCCACAGTTAGTAGAGGCAGATATACTGTCAGCACAGCCAAATCATAGCCAAAGCATGGGTTCAGGTAGCAGGCAGAGATGTCCAGACAGAAATACTGTCCATAGTCAGTAGAGGCAGCAGGCAGAGATATGGTCAACACACCCAAAGTATTGGTCCAGGCAGAAGCAAGAAACATGGTCCATAAATTCCTGGGTCATTACAGGCAGCATTATGGTCAGCATAGCCAAAGTATTGGTCCAGGCAGCAGGAAGGACCATCAAGCTTAGGGCCAGAAGGACGGGGTAAAGCCTTCTTCCACCCAAATCTCTTTGAAGCCTCCAGACACCAGACCCTGTTCTGGGAACACAGAAAACCAAAAACTGTTTTTCTCTACTCATAACACTATTCTGATGCCCCTCACATATGTGAGACCCCTGTGTACTAAAGTAGAAGGGCAAAAGATCAGTCCAAGTGGCACGCAAAAACATGGTCGATTAACAGGGCGAGGTCGCTGCATGTGGAAATCAGAAATGTGGTTTAAAACGGCAGGCAAAGTCGGTAAACAGGCTGAGGTCGGTGCACATGGAAGTCAGAAACGTTGTTTAAAACGGCAGGCAAAGACATCATCCATAAACAGGGAAGGGTCAGTTAATGTGGAAGGTAGAAACATGGTAGCAGGCAAATGATCCACACAGGTATTTGAAATGGGGAAATTGCAGTCTTTTAAAAATAAGGGGAACTAATATCTAATGGATGTGTGGTAACCTTTGAAGCAATCTCCAATGTACAGGCCAGGTTGGGAGGGACATTGGGGGCAATAATAGCTGGTATCTCTTCTAATTTCTCCTCTGGTTCATACACGACATTTTTTTGGTGTCTTCTTCCGGATTCTGTAGGGGGAATGCTATAGGGAAAATGTTGCTTGTGAAGTCAACATACACTATCAGAGCGAATGCTTCCTGGGACAGGTCCTTGGTGGTAAATGAAGGCAGTGAAAATGTCTTCAATATATTTGAGGTAGGTGATGGGTTGGTTTTCGGTTGATTTTTTGTAGCAGGCAAACTAATTATACATGGCCTTATAAAAAAAAAATGAAATGCAACTTTTTTATACCAGTAATGGGACTTTCGGGTTAACAAATATGGTTGTAGCTTCTGGTCATTTAAATCTACCCCCATGAACAGATTATAGTCGTGTACACATTCAGGCTTTACAACGGGGCCACGTCTCCTCTGAATCTCCACCAAGGTGCCATTGGAGATGGTAGAGAGGATGTGAACATCTTTCTTGTCCCTCCACTTCATAGCTTCCTCATTTCTCATGAATGCAGATTCCCTGTTTTGCAGCTTTTTTGATAATACATTTTGTGGGAAGCCCTTACGTTTTTTTTTTAAGGTACCACAGTCCAGGGTTTTTTCATGATATAGGTGACAAAAAAGGGATAAGCTAATGTAATAATTGTCCACATATAAATGGTATCCTTTTTTGAACAAGGGGTATGCCAGCTCCCAGACAATTTTCCCACTGTTTCCAATATATGTGAGGGGGGTGTTGCTGGGAGTCTTTGCTTTCATAAATACGGAAAGTATACACGTATCCAGTGGCTTGATCACACAGTTTATTCAATTTTAACCCGTACCTGGCTCTCTTACTTGGGATATAATGTTTGAACTGCAGCTGGTGAGTAAAGTGGATAAGGGATTCATCCACACAAATGTTTTGGTCTGGGATAAACACTTCAACAAATCGCTGGCAAAATAATTTATTAGGGGGCGTATGTACAATTTGTCGTGGTTGGGGTGATCTCAAGGAGGGCACTGTGAATTGTCGTTAAAATGTAGGAAACGCATAATCATGTCATAGAGTGTACTGGACATGACAGCAGAATATATCAGCATGTGGTGGATGGGGTGGGTGGACCAATTGGCATACAGTTCGTTCTTCTTTGTAAGAATGTAAGGCCCAAAAACAAATTGAATTTGTCTAGTGTGAGATGCCACCATTGGAACATGCATGAATTGGGGTTGGCAGCATTAAATTGCTCTGAAAAGAGATTGGTTTGGTCCACCATATTCTGCAACAAATCTTCAGGGAAAAATAAATAAAAATAATCCAATTATGAAAAATTGGTAGTGTTGGCTGCACACCTGGCTGTGCTGTGAAAGGGGGGATTATAGCTGATCCTGAGCTGGCAGGCAACCATAATGGATTTGCCTGTTAGGACTGGGCCCGGATTCTTTGGGTTAGGTGTGTAACTCTAGTGCTGTTACTGGGCTCCTCTTCCTGGGGTCTGGCGCTGCTGGTGGAAGGCAAGTCTTCTGATCTTGGTCCTGATTTACTTATTCTTTTAGGAGGGACGGTTTCCTCCGCTGACTCTGATCCCCTACCCTCTATTGGCTTGTATTCTGAACCAGAATCGGAATAGGATAGAATAGGAGCTCCCCGCTGCTCTCATCATCCGACAAGGTAAGCATGGCATATGCCTCCTCAGGTGTGTAAACTCTTTTGGCCATGATGATGGTACTGGTGGCGGGCCTGTCTGATGGTAATGATTGGCGGTACTGACAGGTCACTGATGGAGGGCCTGTGTGACTGTAATGATGGCAGTACTGATGGCGGACCTGGGTGACTGTACTGATGGCAGTACTGATGGTGGGCTTGTGTGGCAGTACCGATGGTGGTACTGGTGGCGGGCCTGTGCGGTGGTACCGATGGCAGTACTTACTAGTGGCGGGCCTGTGTGGCGATACCGATGGCAGTACTGATGGTGGGCCTGTGTGGCAGTACTAGTGGCGGGCCTGGTGAATGTACTGATGGCAGTACTGATGATGGTACTGGTGATGGGCCTGTGTGGTGGTACCAATGGCGGTACTAGTGGCGGGGTCTGTGTGGTAGTACTGATGGCGGTACTGTTGGCAGGCCTGTATGGTGGTACCGATGGCGGTACTGATGGCAGGCCTGTGTGGCCATACCAATGGTGGTACTGGTGGCGGGCCTGTGTGGCAGTACTGATGTTGCTACTGGTGGCAGGCCTGTGTGACAGATGGGCTGTGTGACAGTGACAGATTCAGATGGACTGTGACAGTGCAGATGACAGGTTCTCTTTAGTGGGGGGGGGCTGTGTGGTGTGCAATACAGTAAGACAAACACTAGATTACTCACTGATCCCTGCTCTCTCCTCACACGATTGGTGTGTGAGGAGAAGAAGCAGGAATCAGATAGTAACCGCTCTTTGTTTACACTTGTGACTGGCTGTGATTGGACACATCCAATCATGCGGTAAACAGCCAATTTCATTGGCTATTTACCCTGATCGGGAATGTGCCATCCCTGATCACCGCAGTGCACACATGCGGGGGCACGCTTCAGGTGCGCCTCCTGATGTTGACAATTGTGACCCGCTGTGATTGGACACAGCCGATCACATGGTAAACAGCCAATTTCACTGGCTGTTTACTGTGATCAGGGATGGGCTATGTCTGAGGGACATGCGCGCTAGCGATGTATCCTGCTGGACATCATATGACACCCAGTCAGGGTATCGCAACCACGTCAATCCACTATAGGCCAGGCGAGAAGAGGTTAAATAATTTTTTAGTCATACAAACATATTCCACATTCCAACATGCCAATATGCTATGCAAAATAAAAGTCTCAGACCTTATCAATGTACTTGTGATCAGTAAAGATATTTAATACATTCTCACTGCAACTCATTTAACCACTTGACAACTGGGCACTTAAACCCCCTTCCTAACCAGACCAATTTTCAGCTTTCAGTGCTCTCACATTTTGAATGACAATTACTCAGTCATACTACACTGTACCCAAATGAAATTTGCGTCCTTTTTTGCACACAAATAGAGCTTTCTTTTGGTGGTATTTAATCACCACTGGGGTGTTTATTTTTTGAGCAATAAATGGAAAAATGCCGAAAATTTTGTAAAAAAAATGCATTTTTCTTTATTTCTGTTATAACATTTTGCAAATTAGTAATTTTTCTTCGTAAATTTTGGCCAAAATTTATACTGCTATATGTCTTTGGTAAAAATAACCCAAATTAGTGTATATTATTTGGTCTTTGTGAAAGTTATAGAGTCTACAATCTATGGTGCCAATCACTGAAAATTTATCACACCTGATGCACTGACGGCCTATCTCATTTCTTGAGGCCCTAACAAGACAGGAAAGTACAAATACCCCTCAAATGACCCCTTTTTGGAAAGTAGACAGTCCAACGTATTTAGTAAGAGGCATGGCGAGTTTTTTGAAGTTGTCATTTTTTCCCACAATTCTTTGCAAAATGAAGATTTTTTTTTTCAGTTTTTTTTTCCACAAAATTGTCATATTAACATGTTATTTCTCACACCCAGCATATGCATACCACAACCCAATAAAAATGGTTTCTGTATATCGTCATATTTAAAACCGGTTTTAAATGCTTCTTTTTAATGATTAAACGTTTTACAATATTGTCTTTATTTCTTTTTACGT
>BLSH010410350.1:157366-169028 GCA_018402905.1 Glandirana rugosa | reverse complement strand
TGAACGGGAACTGTTGGGGTTATCCCGACTGAGAGGTCTAAACTTTTCCACCGACACACTTTCCCGTCTAGTACTTAGGAAACAGGTCAAGCTGAACGTTGTCCCATAATTACCGGACAAGTAGCTCTCGACGGCTGACGTCCGAGAATGGAAGCACTCACCTCTCTCCATTTGTCAATCTTTATACAGTATGTGAATAAAATAACAATTTTTTTATACGTTTGTACTTTTGTTCTTATGTGGCATGTCTCATTTAAAGTCCCAGGACCATAATTCCTTGTTTATCTCTCCACACACCACACCCCTTTGCTGTCCATGTTCCTTGTCCAGGGCTTCACAGCTGGATTCCATACTGGCCTCATTACTTTACCTCTCTCCACTCACGAAGGTAAGAGCCTGCAGTCGGCAGCTCTCGATGAACAGGCCATTAATACCCTGTTGCAAGTCGAACTGGACAAAGGATTCATGATCTGCCCTTTCACACAGCCACCTTTTCAAATCTGGAGAGTCAGCCCTATTGGGGTTGTCAAGGGCAAGTTCACCAATAAATTCAGTTTAGTTTATGACTTGTCTGCGCCTCATTCTTCGCACATTCCAAGCTTGAATTTCCCTAATTCCTTCCAAGGAATTTTCCCTGAAATACACATCAGTGGACCTAGATATCCAAGCCATTATAAAGATAGGTTCAGTGGCATGGCTGTCCAAAGCGGATATCTCTGATGCATTTAAACTTCTGCCTATTGAGCCATCTCTCTGGCGCTGGCATGGCATTAAATGGTGGGGCTCCTATTACTTTGCCTTCCAAGTCCAAAAGTAGCCCATGGCTCTTTGATGTCTTTCTGCAGTCTCTTACATGGATCCTGTCACACCAAGAACAGTGTCAGATGGTCATCCATTACCTGGACGATTTTCTACTCATCGAGTGACCAGACATACCACCGGTAGACCTCGATAGGTTGAGAGTGGTGTTCAACAATCTCAATGTGCCCATAGCCGAACACAAAGTGGAAGGCCCGGCAAAAACCATCACCTTCTTAGGTGTCACTTTGGACACATGTGCCATGCAAGCCAGCCTGCCTCCAGATAAACTAGCCCGTATTAGGTCAGTCATTCATGACTTTACACTCTCACAGGGGTGTACTAGGAAGCAGTTGCAGTCTTTAGTAGGGATGCTAAATTTTGCAATGAGGATCATTCCTCAAGGCCGCTTATTTATGTCACAGGTCCTGGTTTTTCTTACTCTAGCACAAGATGCTGACCAAGTTCTTAGATTAGACCTAGCAGCGATAGCCGACTTAGCAATGTGGGATGAGTTCCTCACAAACTGGAATGGCATATCAATGTTTACCCCCTCAGCATCAGCCTCATGACCACAGGCAGTTACAGATACTGCAGCTTCTACAGGCTTCGCTGCAATTTTTGGCCATCACTGGTTGCCGGTCCTTGGTCGCCAGAAATCCTGTTAATTCTCAGCTTCTCTCAGTTATCCTCCCTATTCGAGCTGTACCCCATTGTGGCAGCTGCTCAGGTCTGGGGCCACACTTGGACAGGACAAACCGTGGTCTTCACTACTGACAACCAGGCTACGGCCCAAATCATCAACATGGGTAGATCCAAGTCACTCCCCATGATGTCCTTCCTACATAGGCTGGTGCAGCTGTCACTGAACCATCAATTTAACATTCTCTGCAAACATATTCAAGGCAAAAGTAATACCACAGTGGATATGTTATCATGTTTTAACTTTATCTAATTTTTCCAAAAGAATCCTGGAGCCGACCCAACATTCACGCCTATCTCTCCTTGGTCACAACTAACCATGGATTGAAACCACATCTGCTAAACGCCATTCAGCTCATTAACCACTCATTATCCCACAGCACACTGAAGGCCTACCACACTGCTTGGAATACCTACTACAGGTTTCTAGCCTCATACCACAAAGCCGCCACAGGCGACAAGGCATGTGTTAGCCTTCATTTCATATTGCCACACACAGCTGGCTCTTTCTCACAACACTAGCAGGCTATACCTATCTGTCCTTACAGGACCCTGCAAAACCTTCTCTGTTTACAACCCATGCAGTCAGGTCCCTCCTATGCGGCATCCAGAAACAACAGCCCATAGCTAACGCCAAAGGCTTGCCCATTACTAGCACCATCTTTAGAGACATGTCTAAAGTCCTCGCATGATCCCCGTTTGGGGTTCAACCCAACCTAGTCATTCAAGCTGCCATCTACCTAGCCTTCTATGCTTTTCTGCGGCCTAGCAAATTCACCGTCAGTGGCGCTAGCAGTCATGTACTATACAAACTACACTTAACTTGCTTCCAAAACCATTACATCCTTCACCTAGAAGTTTCCAAAACCCAGCAAACTGGACTCAGGGTCGACATCAGCCTCTTCTGGACTAACAACGCCTGGTGCCCAGTTGCAGTGCTTAACGGACTACTGACTCACCTACCCAGTCAGTCCCACACTAGCCCGTTGTTGCCTTTCCCTACCAGCCCATTAAGTGGCAACCAATTCATCAGGCACGACAAAGTCTTATTGACCAACCTAAGCCTTCAGCGGCATCTCAGCATGGGGTACTGGACCACGTGATCAAGAAATTAGGCAGATGGAAATCCGGCTGCTTTGCTAGATACATTCTGAATCCTCAGTTGGAGATGGCACAAGCCTTCACTAAACTTGCTCAATGATCATAGTACTAATAAAGGACTACTTCCCTAAAACTGCATATTTTTGCTCCCTTCCCTTGGCATACCCAACAGGTGACCAAGGCCCACCTCAGGTTTATTGTGAGTCTTGTTGCAAGTTTATGTGATCCACATCTATCTTCGGTCAGAGAGCCATAACCATAAATATGAAGGCCAGTATGGTGGCCTGAATTTATGGGAGGAGCTGGAAGGGTATTTAAGCACCTCACTCCCCATGCTCTTTGTCAGTTCCAGTGCGCGATACCCTCCCATCCCTTTTTTCAGGGAATTGCTCAGCACATTCTTCTCCATAATTCCCCATTACTTATATAGGGTATGCCCCCTTTGCTTGGCATACCAACCAGATGACCAAGGCACACCTCAGGTCTATTTATGTTGTAAGTCTTATTGCGTGTTTATGTGATCCACATCTATCTTCGGTCAGAGGGCCATGACCATAAAAAAAAAAAAAAAAAAATATATATATATATATATATATATATATTGTGGGAGATTAGCTTGTGGGGATCACCTTTCCTGGGAAAAAGTCAGCGTGCAGGCAACTTTTTTTAACCACTTCAGATCTGCGCTATAACGTCCTCCCCTTTTGCCGCTCCAGGCATGCTCTCGACGTGGCCACATGCCGTGTGAGCGTGCCTGCGGGTTGGGAGAAATTGATGTCCTCCGGAGACCCGCGATCTCTGAACAGAGAGCCAGAACGGGGAAGTGCCGATGTAAACACATGACAGATCTACTGATCCCTGTGATCGGGATCAGTTAGATCTGTTATGTCCCTGTCAGCCCCGCCCCTGCACAGTTAGAACACATACAGGGAACACATTTAACCCCTTGATTGCCCCCTTAGTGTTAACCGGTTCCCTGCCAATGACATTTATACAGTAATCAGTGTCTATTTTTAGATCTGATCGCTGTATAAATGTCATTGGTCATTGGTCCAAAAAAGTGTCAAAAAAGTCAGACATGTCTGCCGCAATATCGCAGTTCCGATAAAAATCGCAGATCGCCAACATTACCAGTAAAAAATAAATAAATAATAAAATGCCATAAACCAATGTCCATAGTTGTAGGCGCTATAACTTTTGTGCAACCCAATCAAAATACGCTTATTGCAATTTTTCTTTACCAAAAATATGTAGAAGAATATAGATCGGCCTAAACTGATGAATACATTTTTTTATTTTTTATTTTTGGATATTTATTATAGCAAAAAGTAAAAAATATTGTTCTTTTTTCAAAATTGTCTCTCTTTGTTTGTTTATAGCACAAAAAATAAAAAGGTGAGGTGATCAAATACCACCAAAAGAAAGCTCTATTTGTGGGAAAAAAAGGACGTCAATTTTGTTTGGGTACAACGTTGCTCAAAGAGTGACAGTGCTGAAAACTAAAAATTGGTCCAGGCAGGAGGGGGGTTTAAGTGCCCAGTAAGCAAATCTGGCAGGTTGCCAGGTTTATTAGCAAAGGTTATAAAAAAAAATAGAAAACAAGTCCTTACCATCTTTGCTAAACTAAACATTAGAGATTTCTCGCTATATGGTGTAGGGCTGGTCACCAACACCCACAAAAACATAAGCCAATGCAAACCTTATTTTTATAGTCCAAACACCAAACAGAGCTCTCTCAGATTCCCTTCTGAGTCCCAGGTCAGAGCCACACTGTGCTCTCTCGCCCTGATTATTCAAGCCACCTGCTGGTGGACTCCAGTGGACCACAAACTCCGGACCAGAACCAGCCCTACCACGGTGAAATATTTACAAAAATGTGAGGGGTGGACTCACTTTTGTGAGATACTGTATTTCAGGAGAAATGCTTCGTGGCCATAACCGTCTCAAACGTGAGTATTCACCACTTTAGAGCAAATGCGCTTACCGGAATTTGGTAAAAAACACACAGAGTACACTGTCGCTGCTGGTGTCCTTTTGTATGGAGCTTCAAATCCTCTAAAAAGCCTCTGCAGACACCATCATAACCAAAGGAATTCCCTCTGCATTACTTTGCTGGATAGATGGTCGAATACTTCAATATCATTTTTCCACTGGCCCTTCAGTAAAATTCCTAGAAGAAGAAATTGAATCTTGGTGTGCTTTGTGCATTGCTTCGAGATCTGTCCAGTAATTCAGTGGAAAATGATACCTCCATGCGGGAGCTTCCTGTATAAGGCCCAGTCACTGCTGCTTGTGAGTGTAGATCCAGCTGGCGGCGTGGCAGCAGGAGGGTCAGATTTGCGGGCGGTGTCAGTGGGTTTACAGGATGTGTGGTTGTGGTCTCTCCAGATGTAGAGGCCTTTGAGGTGGCATGGGGCACTAGCTAATCTGGGACCGTGGGGTCAATGGAAGTGTATGTCGATGCTTCATGTGTTGGCTTGCACTGGAAACCCCCGTTTTGGAGGTGGACAAGGTGGCGTCCCCATCCAGGGGTGCTAAGTTGCTGCCAGCTGCCTCGTCTTCACTGTCCGTGGTTAAGGGCGGGGCAATATCTGATTTGAAGGGGTGGAAGGCATGAAGGACGTGGGCAGGTTAAATGCGGTGGATTCTGCCAAGTGGGAGGTCTACGTATGTGTTTTTGTGCATGTTGAAAAAGTTCAATTTGGATGTAGCTAGATGAACGAAGGTGGGAGGAGGAGAAATAAGTAGGTATTGGCTGATCCCACGTAGTTTTACTAATTGGCCATAGGTTTTCACGATTTTAGCCAGTGTTATTGGGGAAAAGGCCCTGGCACACGGTTTGGTGTTATTCTGCTATGGGGACACCATTAGCGATACTTACCAGATTTATGATGGGGTGGCTTGGTTGCCATAAGATGAGCAGTTCCAGCACAGAAAGGCAGTGCGGCCATCCTTGCATTGAGACCGAAAATACATCAGTCTTTGGATGACGCTGTTGACATCAGCGTGGCTGGAAATCGGTTCAATTTGACACGGGCACCTGGATATTCAGCTTGTCCTGCCGCTTCTGACATGAGGGCTCCCATTCCTCTTTTTGATGCTTCAGCAAAGTTACATTAAGGGAGATTCAGGCGAGTCTACAGGGATATAGTAGGACACCGGTGCAGGTTGTATGTAGGCATCCCTTTTCTATGTAGATACCCCAAAAGGCAGGCGAAAGAGTGACATCGAATCTGCCTTTTTGTTTGTTACTGGTGCGCCCTCGTTTAAATCTGCTGGGTAGCTGCTGGCAGGGTGTTAATTGGTTGTTTGCACAATGGGTCGTTCGATTTTACTGTTCATTGTGGAAGACTTTTAGTTCCTTTTTTGTAGTAGCATGCTCCATTCCCTATACTTTGTTCGATATTACGGTGCAGTGAGTTTGGCGTTATGGCTGGAGGCCCTGTTGGGTGAAGACGGATGTTGTTGTTCTTTTTTACTGGTGCACCCTTGTTGTTTGTGTCTGCTGGTTAGGTTGTTCATTGGTTGTTTGTTGTTGCCTGGGGTGTTCCGTTTATTGTTTGTTGTTGTATACTTTTCGGCCCCTTTTTTGTAGTAGTGTTGGGCATCCCTTCGGTCATCCGCTACCTGGATGAATGTTGTGCTTTGGCGCTACACTATTGGCCACAGTCCTACAAGTCCCACACAAAGGGTCCTTTCCCACGATGCATAGTTTCTGGGCTTGGTGCTTGATACTTAGGCCATGGAATGCGTTTGCCAGAGGTAAAACTAGGGTATCTGAAAGAGTGGGTAAGGTCTGCTAGGTATAGTATACTCCCTCTCGGTGTCAACTACAATTCCTTTTTGGGGAAAAAAACTTGCTTTTGCCTATTGAATTTTGCCCATTGGTAGGGTGTTCTGCCACGGGCTTCAGCGGCTACGACTGGGGTTTGTTGGGCGCCTGCTCACCATATTGGGCTTTCGCAGGAGCTTGGTCAGGGTAAACGTAGGAGTCTTTGTGTCGTTTTTGACTTGAAGCTTTTATGTATGTGGCAGGCTCGGCTGGTTATGGGAAATATTTCAGGGTCGCTGTAGTACTGGACTGTGTCTTACTGGAGCGTTTTTTCATTGTTTGGCCTGGTACAACTTGGGGGGTGTATCAGCTAACAACAGGTGTCAGCCTCTTCTCTGATAGTGATACATTTACTTGGATGCTTGGTGTTGGCCTGTTTTTGCTTGACTGCTTTGTTGTATGCTCTTCACGTTCCTGGTTGCAAAGATTCTTTGGCAGATGCTCTCTATCGTTTCCAGTGGGCCGAATTTTTAGTATGTTTGCGCCGGGAGCATAGTAATAGATATCCCTTGTCCAGCTGGGCTGCTGGAGATTTATTTCTATTGACATCCATTTTTGGCATTCGGGGAGCGAGTAACATTGTCGACTTACTCTCGGACATGGTAGGCATGGTATGGTTTAACTAATAAGTGGTGTGGCGCTGCTTAAAAATGTAAAAAAGTGCAAAAAAATTGCTAACTCATAAATATATATAAATATACAGACAGGTCGATAAATATTGGGACATCTACACAATTCTAATCTTTTTGGCTCTATACACCACCACAATGGATTTGAAATGAAACAAACAAGATGTGCTTTAACTGCAGACTTTCAGCTTTAATTTGAGGGTATTTACATCCAATTCAGGTGAACGGTGTAGGAATTACAACAGTTTGCATATGTGCCTCCCACTTTTTAAGGGACCAAAAATAATGGGACAATTGGCTGCTCAGCTGTTCCATGGCCAGGTATGTGTTATTCCATCATTATCCCATTTACAAGGAGCAGATAAAAGGTCCAGAGTTCATCTCAAGTGTGCTATTTGCATTTGGAATCTGTTGCTGTCAACTTTCAATATGAGATCCAAAGAGCTGTCACTATCAGTGAAACAAGCCATCATTAGGCTGAAAAAACAAAACAAACCCATCAGAGAGATAGCAAAAACATTAGGTGTGACCAAATTAACTGTTTGGGACATCCTTAAAAAGAAAGAACGCACCGGTGAGCTCAGCAACACCAAAAGACCCGGAAGACCACGGAAAACCACTGTGGTGGATGACCGAAGAATTCTTTCCCTGGTGAAGAAAACACCCTTCACAACAGTTGGCCAGATCAAGAACACTCTCCAGGAGGTAGGTGTATGTGTGTCAAAGTCAAAAATCAAGAGAAGACTTCACCAGAGTGAATGCAGAGGGTTCACCGCAAGATGTAAACCATTGGTGAGCCACAAAAACAGGAAGGCCAGATTAGAGTTTGCCAAACAACATCTAAAAAATCCTTCACAGTTCTGGAACAACATCCTATGGACAGATGAGACCAAGATCAACTTGTACCAGAGGGATGGGAAGAGAAGAGTATGGAGAAGGAAAGGAACTGCTCATGATCCAAAGCATACCACCTCATCAGTGAAGCATGGTGGTGGTAGTGTCATGGCGTGGGCATGTATGGCTGCCAATGGAACTGGTTCTCTTGTATTTATTGATGATGTGACTGCTGACAAAAGCAACAGGATGAATTCTGAAGTGTTTCGGGCAATATTATCTGCTCCTATTCAGCCAAATGCTTCAGAACTCATTGGACGGCACTTCACAGTGCAGATGGACAAAGACCTGAGGCATACCGCGAAAGCAACCAAATAGTTTTTTTAAGGGAAAGAAGTGGAATGTTATGCAATGGCCAAGTTAATCATCTGACCTGAATCCGATTGAGCATGCATTTCACTTGCTGAAGACAAAACTGAAGGGAAAATGCCCCAAGAACAAGCAGGAACTGAAGACAGTTGCAGTAGAGGCCTGCCAGAGCATCACCAGGGATGAAACCCAGCATCTGGTGATGTCTATGCGTTCCAGACTCCAGGCTGTAATAGACTGCAAAGGATTTGCAACCAAGTATTAAAAAGTGAAAGTTTGACTTATGATTGCTAATCTGTCCCATTACTTTTGGCCCCTTAAAAAGTGTGAGGCACATATACAAACTGTTGTAATTCCTACACTTTTCACCTGATTTGGTGTAACTTCCCTCAAATTAAAGCTGAAAGTCTGCAGTTAAAGCACATCTTGTTCGTTTCATTTCAAATCCATTGTGGTGGTGTATAGAGCCAAAAAGATTAGCATTGTTTCGATGTCCCAATATTTATGGACCTGACTATATATATATATATATATATATATATATATGTGTGTGTGCTATGACAGTTGTAGTGCAATACACAAAGAACTACAAATAAAGTGCTATAGAATCAACAAGAAACACCAAGTAAGGTGCAATAAAGTAATCAAGAACAAATAAATAATTAGATAAATAAAGGGGCCTATTTTATAGGGCCCATAAATATGAACAACAAAGTGCTGACGTGCCAAGGTAAGTCCAACCAATTTGTATTCCAAAAGCACTATCCAATGGATAGATAAAGTTATTCCCAGTTTTAATACCAGATAGAGACCACACGGCGGCAATCTTGTCACAGTCCCATATAGTAAGGGTACTTACCGCAGGTTCTCACTATATATGGAGGATTGTTGGTCGAACCGCTTACCAGAAATCACATTCGTTCCGGTCCTCCCATAAATGTTCCAGAAATCACATTCGTTCCGATCCTTCCATGAATGTTCTTTCATTTCTCTGTATTATAAATTGTGGATGCAGGAGATGGACACAGCATCCACCATTGATGGGAGGATCGGAATGAATGGCTTGCATTTTTGGGGTCCCCATGGCTGAACCATTTCCTCAAAGCAGCAGGGAGCACATAGAGATATCGGTCCATGACTACACACTCCACAATCTGGGGGTCTGGCAGGGTTTCCAGCTGCAACCACTTCCTCATAAGATGGACCAGGTCAAACATTTGGGAGCGGGGTGGCTTATCCATGTGGTAAATCCACTGATGCACCCGTTGGGCCATGGTGACACCCAGGCGTGCGAGTACCTCCCCTTTTAAAGTTTCATACTCCTGGGCCTTGTCTGGGTCAAGATCAAAATAGGCCTTTTTGGGGCTCACCCTGTCAAGAATGGGGTCAACAGCCCCGCCCACTGCTCCTTCGGCCAACCTTCATGGATGGCGACTCTTTATAAAGTCATGAGGTACACCTCTATGTTATCCACCGGTGTTATCTTCTGTAGATGGTAACTGGTCCACACCAGCTTCTGTTCTGCTGGCACAGAAAGTGCGGACCCCTTTTTTAACTCGACCAGCACCTCCACCAGCTGGCGGTCAATCTCCTGCTGGGCTTCATGCTGTCAGCGACTTTCCTTCCGCTGTGCTGCAGCGGCTTGTGCAACTTGGAGGTTGGTCTCCCGCTGGGCCACAGTCGCCTGTAGAAAGGCCTTCAACATCTCCTCCATGCTGGAAATCTGCCCGCTGAATGAACCATGTGTGGGAGATTAGCTCATGGGGATCACCTTTCCTGGGAAAAAAGTCAGCGTGCAGGCAACTTTCTTTAAAATCTGGTGGGTTGCCAGGTTTATTAGCAAAGGTGTGCAAGTTATAAAAACAAACAATAGAAAACAAGTCCTTGCCGTCTGGCACTAAACTAAATAGTAGAGATTCCTTGCTATACAGTGTAAGGCTGGTCCCCTACACCCACAAAAACATAAGCCAATGCAAACCTTATTTTTATAGTCCAAACACCAAACAGAGCTCTCTCAGATTACATTCTGAGTCCCATGTCAGAGGCACACTGTGCTCTCTCTTTCCCTGATTATTTAAGCCACCTGCTGGTGGACTCCAGTGGACCACAAACTCTGGACCGGAACCAGCCCTGCCACGGTGGCTGGTAAATCCAGAGCCAGACTCCATTTAGTTCAGTCCAAATGATCGCATACGAGGCGACAGGTAGCGTCCGTCTTTCACTTTGCCTCGCATGCCATCGTCACAATATATATATATATATATATATATATATATATATATATATATATAAAACAATTATCTAGCTCACACTATCATGTGTTTCACACATTAAATTAGAGCCCCCTTTATACTTATCTGAGCGTCTCTCTCCCTCCTCACAGGGCAGAATGTCAATCAAATCATCTGACGAGGGAGCTGGGGGTGGGGCCGAACCACACTGTCTGTGTCAACGGATGGAGACAGGAAGGCTCCGGATTGAGCATGCACACAGAGAAGAGGAGGAGCCAGGAGCGCCTACAGAGACCAGAGAAACAGGGGATTGGGTTGCTTTGTGCAAAACCATTGCATAGAGCAGGTAAATATAATGTGTTTGTTATTTTAAAAAGGGAAAAAATGGGTTTACAATCACTTTAGGCTCCAGTGCAATGCCACACACATAATTACAATGTGAAATCGAAAACTAACGGATTGTAAAATCAGTCCTATATGTTGAAAAATAGATTCAACGTTTCTTCTTGTCACTTGGTGCCATCTTTTCAGTGATACACTCCTCTGCTCCTCAACCACTAGTGCTTCATTCAAGATGCGCCCTTACCTTTAAATTATGACTAGAGTTGAGCGAACCCGGACTGTAAAGTTCTGGTCCGTACCGAACTTTGGGGTGTCCGGGACCCGGACCCGGACTTTTCAAAAAAAGTCCGGGTTCGGGTCCGGGGTTCTGGTAATTTTAATGAAAAATCTTAAAAATGCTGTAAAAAAGCCCAGGAAGGTCCTAGAGGTCTGCAAAAGGAAGGAAAATGTGGGTAAGGGTGGGACAAGTGCCCTACAAAGAAATGGGGACAGGGAAATAACTTTAAATATTTAAAAAAAAATAAAAACATAAAAAATGCAAAAATGGAGATCATCTTCAAAATGGGTCTGAAAAGTATTAATTAACATTAGAGGCCATAGAACTGTTCTAAAATCTTCTTCAAACTGTGTCCAAAAAGTATAAATAAGCCCGGAGTACCCATATCACTGTTCTGCAAAATGTGTGTATCACTTTAAATGAAACCGTCAAACATTGCACATCTATTCTGCACAATTATTTCAAGTGTTGTGTGTGTGAACTTTATTAACACGTCTTATCTACACGTTACAAACTGCCAAAGTAAATTTCACTATGTGTGTAAAAT
>BLSH010410350.1:141990-156694 GCA_018402905.1 Glandirana rugosa | reverse complement strand
ACACACGTGAACCTCTACCGCGTGACTGTTTATAGTTAAAAAATTTCCGGTTATTTACACCAAAATTTTACCTTTTTGTGATATACCGTAAAAAAAACGAACGGAACTCACTGACGCTCCTTCACCTGTAATAGATTCTATTAATCTGGGGTCCTTCTTGGCCAAGATTTAATGGAGATATTTACACGTCCAGTATTAATCTCAACTCGCTTGAAGATCTTCAGACCCAAGACGACCAAGCCGGCTTGAAGTCCTGTTTCAGGCCCAAGCCCAGGCCTGTCTTGGGCTTGAAACAGGGCCTGGGGCTTGGGGTAACTTTAGTTACCTCTGGGCCTGAAAATCCATGTTTTTTACAACATTTTAGTTCGGGGTCCGGGACAAAGTTCGGGTTCTGTCCGGACCCGAACCCGGACTTTGTCCTGAAGTTCGGCCGAACCAGCAGAACCCAGACTTCTAGAAGTTCGCTCAACTCTAATTATGACCTGCACATTTATAGAGGTAATTTAGAACCGGTTCTTCCTGGGGTCTAATTATCTTAGATAATGTCCACTTCCTCGCAGTCACTCAAGGCAAGCAAAAAAAATGCCATATAGTGTTTTTCCATTTTAAAACCACATTTATTGGCCTTTAAAAAATTGATATTTGTCAGTGCGCCATCTCCAAGTGCACACAAGTAAACTGCAATGTGAGTTAAGCACCTCCATGCAATATTCAGCTTGGATTAGCATAGAAAACCTGTGATTCCAGTTACTTCCTCGTCCATGCATGATGACGTCACTAAGCCCAGCCCAATATGTTTCATCATAGTGCCCGACACCGGCTGAAAGAAAAAAATCGACAACCAAATGCAACAATGCCAGTTGCAGAATGACAGCTTCCTAGGGCCATGGCCAAATTTTGTCACTGGTGTCTCCCCCTATCTCTATTCCTTGTTTGCATGGTCAAGGATTCCTGGCCATTTAAATTAATATGCTAAGTGACATCAGTGAAGGGTAAGGATGGTGCAAGAATTCGCTGCTTCCTTAGAAACTGTTGAAAGTGGAAGTTGCCATGATGCCAAACGCACTAAATGTTCAACATTTGGACAAATAGTGACTATTCAGTCTGAACTTATGATCGAACAGAACACTCAGCTCATGCCTACTTAAA
The DNA here is from genome assembly GCA_018402905.1 of Glandirana rugosa. Classification (NCBI taxonomy): domain Eukaryota; kingdom Metazoa; phylum Chordata; class Amphibia; order Anura; family Ranidae; genus Glandirana; species Glandirana rugosa. Next base: position 155,545 of record BLSH010410350.1, on the reverse strand, counting down.
ACTGTATCAAAAATACATTTGTTCTGCTTGGTTTAAGGGTACTTTTACAGCCAGCCTTTCAGGAAAATTTGGGTTTTCAAGAATGTGGTACTTCAATTGGCCAAAAAAAAAGAACATTTTATTAAAAGCTAACATGAAAATCCTTTCCATCCAAGACCAGAGTACTACACAGAGTGAATATTCTCTGGTATCAGTAAGTATGTGTTACAAACCAGATTACAATTTTACATTAGACTTTTAAAGAAGTAGGGCAGAGTCCAGTCTTATGAGTGGATAGGTGAAGCTGAAATCCCTAAATTTGCATATTACCATTCAATAGTGTGAAGGTGGGGCTGGTAAAGGGTGTCTGAATATAGGGCTGTAGGCTTCTGCACAACAAATAGTTTCAATGGTCACCTTGGGTTGTGATAGGGGTAACTAAATCTGCAACTGAAACACCACACCATGATATTAAAGTTTATATACAAGTTTATTCCAATGTAAAATTCAGATGAAGAACTACTAATGGCTATTAGCAAAATTAAGCTGCAATTCAGTTGGGAATGCAAGAACTCAACAGTCAATAAAGTCCTGATCACAGGGTTCTATGGGTAAGAAGCATCCTCTATAAGCAGGAGCTAACCCCAATGAATGGGGCCAGGCTTTAGCCCCCAGAATGTATTATCTCTGTGTACAATCTTTCATTTGGCTTTTGTATTGGCATCAACTTTTATCTGGATTTAAATATCACAGTGTGGCACTTCAGTTCTAGATTTACTCACTCATATAGCCACATACTGTATGAACTTTTCAGACTTTTTGTGTATTAATTATATCTTGAGTGGGCTACTCAGTGCTGAACAAAATGTAAAAAAATCTGCATCCAATCAAGACACATACCATCATAGCAGTTCCGGCTGCATTATTGCCTATTCCTTTACAAATTCTTATCTCTAGCCGTTTCTGAACACAAAGTCTGTGTGCACATGTGCCTAAAAACAATGACAAGCTCAGCTCTACTGTCATAGCTAATAATTTAAATTGTCAAGTCAGTGGAATGTAACGTAAAATGTGCTTGTCAGGGCGTTATAGGTTTTGATGCCTAAGGCAACTGCATTAATATTGCCTTGGTCAGGACTAAGAATATTGCTGGATACATACAAATGATTATGTACTTTTGTGCTTTAAGTGGAAAAACAAAAAAAAAACGAAATCATAAGGTTTTGTTCAAACTACTATTTATTAACCGTATTTTTATGCTAGATGTAGAGTGTAAAATAAACATTCTAAGGAGAGAAATCATTCAGTTTGATTACTAAAAATATCACAGATGTACAGAGGATTGATTGAACATTTCAAACATTGTGATGTGCTGCTTTCACGTTTTAAAAGCTCTCTTTTGTTAATGCCCCCCAAAAAATGTTAAGTTTCTATAAGCAAAGCTTGTTGCAACCTGATTTTTATGGTAAAAACAGATTAATAAGTCAAACGAAAATAGGCTGTGCTATTTCCATTCTCTATTCTCATAGGAAGAGGCAATTTTGAATGAAGACATTATAAATATGTAAAAGTAGCTCAGTAGCTCATGAAGAGATTTGGGGCATGGACTGCTTACCGTAAAAAAGACTTTGTTAAACCCACTAGAGAGAACAGACTATTTATACATGTAATAAAGTGATTGAAGGTTTAAAATAGTCAGTTTTGACAAGAAAAGGGGATTTTCTCTCAAAAGAAGCAAACCATCCATAGCATACAAGATCACGTTTTAACTTTTTCAAAAAGGTAAAGTTAATCATTATGTCACTGCTAAGTAACCGATAACCATAGAAAATGATAAACTTAGGAAATAATTGTCTTGCCTTCCTGTGACAATCAGAAATAAACATTTCAAAGGATAATTGCCCAGAACTCCCCTTAGGGTCAAAACACAACAATTCATATATAAGGAGGTATTAATCTGTGTTGGAAACATACTGTAAGTGAGAGTGGGTGGGAGGGAGACGGAAATAGTCATAGAGTGGCCATAAAGAAAGGAAATAGAAATGCAGGGGAAGCTTTCATAAGGCAGACAAACTGGAGACATCAAACTGTATTTCCTACTAGAAAAGGAGGGAAGTATTTCGGATCAAAGTTCAGTAATGCTTTTAATGCATGGATTGAAACTGATCTCCTGGAAAAAAGCTAAATATAAAGAGGAAATACATATTTGAGATGATATATACCTGGATTGACATGTAGGTGAGACCCTGGTTGCTCCAGGCTTGATGGCATACCCCCCGTACCCCTCCCCCACTACCCCAATACCCAGCCAGTGAGGGTGAGCATGCAGCGGACTATTGTGTGCCTACCTTGGTGATATATACGCTAGTGAACTGTGGAGTTTTGGCCCTGAGCATCCGTCCACTGCATAGTGTACTTCTGTACTACAACTGAAGCTCTGGCTGTCCCCGTGGAGATTTGCTCACATTACTTGTGCTGTTGTTAGACCCACATATGGATTACTTGGGTTACATATCATATTTTGTCCACAGCTTCCTGCCTTTCTATATCCTATAAGGACTACATGCACTATTAGTGATCTCCATCCCGGAGTTTACTTCCATGATTTGTATGCATGAGGAGGTGTGTTGTCATATTGGTGTGGTGGAGGTGTTTTGGGGGTTTTACATTTTTTGGCATTTGTAAATTTTATAACATTTTTATAGATAATACAAATAAAATGTGATATTATCTTTACATAATTCCTGGTATTTTCATGTTTCGGAGGTCCCTGATATGGTACTTTATGATAGTCATCTGTCAGGTCACCTGAGACCAGATGACAGATGCACTGCACTTGTGTTAGGAGCGCACCGCTAAGGTAGTAAACCCTTCAGCTGACTGCTTCAGGTAGAGCTCAGGATGGTTCAGGAAAGCGGGTCCACTGGAGTACTGACACGGACAGGGAGCTAGAGCATCAGATTCCCCAGGGTGTGGAATCTAAGAGCCAGCAGGTGTTCACCAGAGCCCCTGATGGTTAGGATGGACTTGGCTACAGCTGACTCCAGGTCGTGGCCCCCAGGGCCTCCCAACTCACACTCACGGCTGTCTTGGGGTGGATAGAGAGAAAGGAGCAGGCAGGGCTAAGGGTATGTCAGGAAGGCACGCCAAGGATCAGGGCAACAAGCAAACAGGATAGTCAGAACATGCTATAGGTCGGGGTTTCAGGCAGGAAGGAATAGTCAAGAAAACAGGCAAAGATTGGTACGCGGAAACAAACTAGAGCACACGGCAGGGAACACACACACACAGGGAGCCTAGACAGATTATTGCTCGGGCGAGGCTGGCTTGCACTACACGGGTTAAGTAGTCTTTCCTGTTGAAGGCTGGGGCGGAGCCATGCTGAGAGGAGATTACTTAAACATCCAGGTGTGAGAGCTCGGTCCCTAAGCTGAAACACAGAGCAGAGGGTTAAACAGACAACAGGATATGAACCATTACTGCAGATCCATCACAGTACCCCCCCTCTTACGAGGCCTCCCCCTCCCTCGCTTGGGCCCAGGCTTGGAGGGGAACTTCAAATTAAACTTCCTCAAAAGACGAGGTGCATAGACATCAGATGCAGGGATCCAGGCCCTCTCCTCTGGACCAAAACCTTTCGAATGCACAAGGTACTGAAGAATGCCTTTACAGAGCCGGGAATCCAGAATTTGACTAACCTCGCACTTCTGATTATCCTCAGAGACTGGAACCTAGGACAAGAGAATTTATTGAGGACCAGAGGCTTCAGAAGGGAAACATGAAAGGAGTTAGAGATCCTGAGGCTTTTAGGGATCTGAAAATTATAATTAATCTTGGCGCAAGTTTCAGAGAAGGAACCCAGAGCTTGATATTCCTGGTGTAAATCCAGACCTTGTTTCCAAACTGTGGAGAGGGCGGCTTACGCCTGCAACGGTCAACAAAACCTTTCAATTTATCAGCCATTGCCCAGAGGGAATCATGAACCCCACCCCAAATAGAATTGAATGAATGCTGAACTGTGGCCAAAGCTGGAATGTCCGAAGAACAGGTCATAGGGAGAGGAAGCTGAGGGTGACGAAGTTTTGGAACACAGCTGGGGCATTACACAGCCCAAAAGGGCATAACTAAATATTCATAATGCCCATCTCTAGTGATAAACACAGTTTTCCTTTCATCATCTTCCCTTATCCAAATCAGATTGTATGCGCTCCTGAGATCCAGCTTGGTAAAAAATGGAGGCACCTATCAACCTGTTGAATAGTTCAGATATTAAAGGTAAGGGGTATTGTTTCTTGATTGTCACCACGTTTAAGCCTTAAGGTACCATCTTTTTTGGCAACAATAAAGAATCCTGCTCCTGCAGGTGAAGAGGACTTACAGATGAACCCTTTCTCTAGGTTTTCAGCCACATACTCAGACATGCCTTGGGTCTCTGGGATGGACAGGGGGTAGGTACAGCCCCTGGACAGTGTCGCTCTGGGAACAAGGTCAGTGGCAGAGCTGATTTCTTGCAGAACACATGCTGGAAATCGCTATATGCAGCGGGAAGGGCAGAAGATACTGAAGTGGTGGCAACAGGAAGTCTCTCTTTAGGGGCAACCTTGAGTAGGCAGGATGAGAAACAGGAGGAACCCCAGGCCAGGATCTGCCCAGAAGTCCAGTCAAGGTGTGGGGAATGGAGCTGTAACCAAGGGAGACCCAATACGATAGGTGTTGAGGCCTTAGGTAGGATAAGGAAGGATATCCACTCCTGGTGGAGTATTCCTACCGACATCTTAACAGGAAGGGTCTGGAAGCTTATAGGCCCCCAGGAAGAACAGTACCATTAATCGCAGAGACCACCAGTGGAGTGATGAGGGACAAAAGAGTAAGCCTCAAGGAAGATGCAGTTCTCCAGTCCATAAAATTGCCAGCAGCTCCAGAATCCAGATATGCCAAGGCCGAATGAGATGAAGTGCCAACATAAAGGGACACCAAAAGAAGAAGACGTGAAGGTGACGTTTCTGCGTCCAATACTCCATCTTCCAGATGTATTAGACCTGAGCGTTTCCCAGACGAAGGGAGCAAGTATCCCAAAAATTACTTTTGCCCCCACAATAGAGACACAGGTACCGAGTTCTGCACCTAGCACGCTCCTCAGAAGATAGCCTGGTCCGGCCCAGCTGCATAGGTTCCTCAGCTGGCAGGGGGTCAAAGAGAGGGGAGCTCAGGTTGACTAAGGACCAAGGAGTGCTGGTGTCTTTGTTCTAGAGTCCTTTCCTGAAAGCGGATAGCGATCTTGTTACAGAGGGAGATGACATTGTCTAGATCAGCAGGGATGGTTCTTCCTGCTAATTCATTCTTCACTTGGTCAGAGAGGCCATGTATAAAGGTTGCAACTAATTGTTCCAGCGCAGCTCAGCAGTTAGTATACAAAACTGAAGAGCATTCTGTCCCACTGAAGATGGCTCTTGGTGGAGACGTAAAAGGGCGCTGGCTGCTGAAGAGGCCCGATCCAGTTCCTCAAAGGCATACTGAAAGAGCTTCAAGAAGTTAGATGGATCATCTTTCTCCCACAGAGGGGCAGCCCAGGCTAAAGCCTCGCCAGACAGGAGGGAAATAATATAGGCTACCTTTGCCTGATCAGGCAGGAAGTTTTAAGGCTGGAGTTCAAAGTGAATGGTGCACTGGTTGAGGAACCCCCTGCAGGCCTTGGGGTCCCCAGAGTAACGGGATGGAGCTGGTAAGTGAAAAGGGTTTGTGGCTGCGGCTGTGACTGGAACAGACACAGCAGTAGGCTGCAGTTGAGGTTGTCGAGTCGGAGGTCCTAAGGAGGCCTGAAGCTGTTCAAAGCGGGAAGCCAAATCCTGGAGGAATCCCACCACCTGGGTTTGATTAGATTCCTGGGTCTCGAGTCTGCGGGCTATGCCTTGCAGCTGATCATGGGTAGGTAGAGGCATATCAGCCGGGTCCATGGCCCAAGCAAACTGTCAGGTCATCTGAGACCAGGTGACAGATGCACTCTGCTGGTGTTAGGAGAGCACCGCTAAGGTAGTGAACCCTTCGGCTGACTGCTTCAGATGGAGCTCAGGATGGTTCAGGAAAGCGGGTCCACTGGAGTACTGACACGGATAGCACAGGGAGCTAAAGCATAAGGTTCCCTAGGGCGCAAAATCTAAGAGCAGCAGGTGTTCACCAGAGCCTCTGATGGTGAGGATGGACTTGGCTGAAGCTGACTCCAGGTCCCGGCCGCCAGGGTCTGCCAGCTCACACTCATGGTTGTCTTGGGGTGGATAGAGAGGAAGCAGCAGGCAGGGCTAAGGGTATATCAGGAAGGCACGCCAAGGGTCAGGGCAACAAGCAGACAGGATAGTCAGAACACGCTACAGGTCAGGGTATCAGGCAGGCAGGAATAGTCAAGAGAACAGGCCGAGATCGGTACATGGAAACAAACTATGGCACACGGCAGGGAAAACACACACAGGGAGCCTAGACACATTATTGCTCGGGCGAGGCTGGCTTTCACTACACGGAGTTAAGTAGTCTTTCCTGTTGGAGGCTGGGGTGGAGCCATGCTGAGATTAGATTAGTTAAACATCCAGGTGTGAGAGCTCGGTCCCTAAGCTGAAAAGCAGAGAGGTAAGCAGGCAACAGAATATGAACCATTACTTCAGATCCATGACATCATCTGTGCTGTCATGGTAGTTTGGTGCATTATATATGTAATACAAATAAAAGAGTCGTTTTACCTGCCAATTAATTTGTATTTCTGGTGAACTCACGTGTGCACAGGGTTGTGCTCGGCTTGACCCCCATTTCTGCGACCATCTCTGTCACAGGATTGGCAAGGTCTGCCTTTGACTTTCTACCCCAGCTGTAGTTTTCCTCTAGTCTAGTGCTGAGGCTTACAGCCAGCAGGGACTCTCAGCTGTGTAGTATCTCCCCTGGCTGAGGAGGTGGTGGGTGGGGTGGGGATGTATCCAAACTCTCCCTCCTACACACTCACAGGTGGTTGTTTTGGCTGATTGAGCAGCTGAAACTGGGAAGGAGGTGGAGCAGAGATGACAACCTTGGATTCTGATGGGGAGAGGTCTACCCTTATCACTGCAGGAATTCACTCTATGCTTCATCTGTACTGCTTCAAGCTTTACACTGCACATATAATTCTGGAGAACTTCTCCCAGCCCTCCCACTATATACAGCCCACTGACTGGCTGTCCTCACTGCACACTGCTCACTGACTGCCTGTCGTTACTGCACACTGCCCACTGATTGTCTGTGCTCACCGCACACTGCCCACTGACTGGTGTTCTCACCGCGTACTGCTCACTTACTGGCTCTCCTCACTGCACACTGCTCAATGACTGGCTGTCCTCACCACGTACTGCTCACTGACTGGCTGTCCTCACCACACACTGCTCACTGACTGGCTGTTCTCACTGCTCACTTACTGGCTGTCCTCACCTCACACTGCTCACTGACTGGCTGTCCTCACCGCATTTTTGATATATTAAAAAAACTGAAAGTGTTTGTTTACATTTACATGATAAGTGTCTATTTACCTATATGATGTAGAGAAAAAGTTAAATTGATTGGCTGAAGGAAACAACGGTGTCCAAAGATGGGAAAATGGTTGCCGAGGGTCCCAAATGGAGGCTGCAGAGTGAACCTCTAATTATTGAAGAACAAAAGTGCAGTATATCATCATAATTGTCCCTCAAAAGATACCGGATATATCTCTCTAAAAAGAGAAAATTAAAAAAGTAATAAATAGGAGAAAAAAATATAAGAAAAAAATATAATACTAATAATAAATACTCTAAACAGAGAAAAGGAATGGATGGAAACTGTGCAAGAGGGGGGGATACCTATGCTTTGGTTGGCGTACAAATGCATCAATAAACTGCACATAATTTGTCCACTCTCAAAGATACAAATACAAGAACTGACATGATTGTCATAATTGTCAGGGGTGCAAACCTACCCTGGATGAGGTGGATAAGAATCCCAACGGACACCCCAGTGAAAACAGAGAGTATGGGTCAATGCAGCAATTCTGCCAGGGAGTTCTTGGATGGGGTACACACAATGTATTCCTCCACAACCCAGAGAGCCCTGGCAAATAAAAAATAAGAAAAATAAAATAAAGTAAAAATTAAACAGCAAAGGAATGAAAAATTGACCAAGGGATTTGTTAATACTAAGCATGGGACCGAGGCAGCGCTCGTCCTACATTATAGTAAATCAATATGTCCGAATAATGAAACGTCAGGGCATTCAGTACTGCTCCTACCTCTTGCAAAATCCAAACCGTCTCCCACATGCATAAATGACACATCTCATTTCTCAACACCCTATTACACTTTTGAAGGTCCTGGAGCACCAGGACAATGGAATTGACGACAAAATGACCCCATTTTAAAAAGAAAACACCCCAACGTATAATCTATGAGGCATAATGAGTCTTTTGAACATGTCATTTTTTTCCAGAAGTTGCCACAGATGCGTGATAGATGAGTGGCGGTGGTCACATATGTGTGACGGGTGACAGGTGACTGGTGGTGGTCACTGATGGGTGACGGGTGACAAGTGACTGGCAGCCGGCGGCTGATACCAGTGTCGGTGACAGGCAGTGTTCCCCAGGAGCACGCCGCCACCGACGCGCACGCGCAGCGCGCTCCCGATCGGGCGCATGCGCCGTGCGAACGGCGGGCGTGCCATTTGTGATCAGCTGTGACTTCGTCATGGCCGATCACGTGGTGAACAGCCATAACCAATGGCTGTTCACCCCTGTCGGTGAAGCGGCGTGTCCTGGGGACACGCCGACACCGACAGAGCCGGGATGCGCGCGCCCGATCGCGCGCAATCCCGGCTTAAAGGGAGGACGTCATATGACGTCCACCCGCAGTAATAGCAGGTCCGCTCCGCCGTCATTTGACGGTGGGCGGTCCTGAGGTGGTTAATGTACAGTACTATGAACAATAACATTTTCTATGTTTTTACTTTTTGGGTTTTTTGATACTTGTGGCACCATAAAAATCCCCCCTCCTCTATAATCTTTTCATCTCACAAAAGAACTCCCCTCATATTTTTGTAAATATTTTATTATATCTTTTCATGTGACAATACTGGAGAAATTACATTTTGCTACAGTGTAAAGTGGTGAATGTACAGTTTGTATAACAGTTTAAATTTGCTGTCCCCTCAAAATAACTCAACACACAGCCATTAATGTCTAAACCGCTGGCAACAAAAGTGAGTACACCCCTAAGTGAAAATGTCCAAATTGGGCCCAAAGTGTCAATATTTTGTGTGGCCACCATTATTTTCCATCACTGCCTTAACCCGCTTGGGCATGGAGTTCAGCAGAGATTCACAGGTTGCCACTGGAGTCCTCTTCCACCCCTCCATGATGACATCACAGAGCTGGTGCATGTTAGAGACCTTGTACTCCTCCACCTTCCATTTGAGAATGCTCCACAGATGTTCAATAGGGTTTAGGTCTGGAGACATGCTTGGCCAGTCCATCACCTTTACCCTCAGCTTCTTTAGCAAGGCAGTGGTCATCTTTTAGGTGTGTTTGGGTTCATTGTCATGTTGGAATACTGCCCTGGGGCCCAGTCTCCAAAGGGAGGGGATCATGCTCTGCTTCAGTATGTCACAGTACATGTTGGCATTCATGGTTCCTTCAATGAACTGTAGCTCCTCAGTGCTGGCAGCACTTATGCAGCCCCAGACCATGATACTTCCACCACCATGCGTGACTATAGACAAGACACACTTGTCTTTGTACTTCTCACCTGGTTGCCGCCACACATGCTTGACACCATCTGAAGCAAATAAGTTTATCTTGGTCTCATCAGACCACAGGACATGGTTCCAGTAATCCAAGTCCTTAGTCTGCTTGTCTTCATCAAACTGTTTGCGGGCTTTCTTGTGCATCACCTTTAGAAAAGGCTTCCTTCTGAGACGACAGCCATGCTGACCAATTTAATTCAGGTGCGGCGTATGGTCTGAGCACTGACTGGTTGACCCCCCACCCCTTCAACCTCTGCAGCAATGCTGGCAGCACTCATACGTTTATTTCCCAAAGACAACCTCTGGATATGATGCTGAGCATGTGCACTCAACTTCTTTGGTCGACCATGGCGGGGCCGGTTCTGAGTGGAACCTGTCCTGTTAAACCACTCTATGGTCTTGGCCACCGTGCTGCAGCTCAGTTTCAGGGTCTTGGCAGTCTTCTAATAGCCTAGGCCATATTTATTTAGGGCAACAATTCTTTCATTTCAGATCCTCAGAGAGTTGTTTGCCATGAGGTGCCATGTTGAACTTCCAGTGACCAGTATGAGAGAGTGAGAGGAATAACACCAAATTTAACACACCTGCTCTCCATTCACACCTGAGACTTTGTAACACTAAAAAGTCAGATGACACCGGGGAGGTAAAATGGCTAATTGGGCCCAAGTTTGACATTAGGAGTGTACTCACTATTGTTGCCAGCGGTTTAGACATTAATGACTGTGTGTTGAGTTATTTTGAGGGGACAGCAAATTTACACTGTTATACAAGCTGTACACTCACTACTTTACATTGTTGCAAAGTGTCATTTCTTCAGTGTTGTCACATGAAAAGACATAATAAAATATTTACAAAAATGTGAGGGGTGTACTCACTTTTGTGAGATACTGTACCTAACATGTCATGCGCACGCTTTGGAATGGTGGTAAACTACAATACTTAGAAACCTCCATAGGTGAAGATTTAAAAATGTGTACAGGTTACCAGTTTAGAGTTACAGAGGGGGTCTAGCACTAGAATTAATGCTCCCTATATAACATTTGCAGCGATACCTCACATGTGTAGTGCGAACAATGTTTACATATGTTTGCACGACTTACATATGCGTTTCCTTCTGTGAACGAGCACGGGGGGGATGGGGGTGCTTTAAAAAATGTTTTCATTTTTTTTTTACACTGTCCCTTTAATGTTTTTAACCACTTAAGGACCGAGCCTCTTTTTGAGATTTGGTGTTTACAATTAAAAATCTTTTTTTTTTTTTTTGCTAGAAAATTACTTAGAACCCCCAAACATTATATATATATTTTCTGACATCCTAGAGAATAAAATGGCGGTCGTTGCAATGTTTCATGTCACACCGTATTTGCGTAGCGGTCTTATAAGCACAATTTTTAGTGTAAAAAATACACTTTTTTAGTTTCAATAATTTTTATTGAAAAAACCTTTTGCAGTTTACATGTTATTAAGCGTGATACACAAACTCTATGTGAGGCATCATGATTGGTACAGCACATATATGGAACCATAATTGGATCATTGCACAGATACACAAATAAACTATACAGCTGCTGCTTAACTGCAGCTTGCCCCCAGAGGGACACCCCCCTCCGAAAACGTCCAGCTGCCCGCCCCTCTCGGGGGAACATACTGCGGGAAGGAAGGCGAGCACACCGGACCGGCGGGCTGCGCCCCCAGGGGCAACCCCTTCATCTTAAAAGCAGACAGGTTCCTGATCGACACCTCGTATTAATAGAACGATGCATTAAGATGCATTAGGTTTTTCATATTTGAGCATGTATAAAAAGAAAATGAACATTAACTTAATTGAACAAGAACAAAAAAGAAGGTATTGGGATATAGACAGATGGAGATATCATCTGATGAGGACGAAGAAATGGATGTGCATATTTATATATGGAAGAGAGAGTCGTGAGTAGTAGATCATTTGTGGCAATCTGGTGAGTTGTCTCATTTGACATTCAATGTGTACCAATCAATCCAAGGTTCCCATAACGGAAGTTTATTGTGATATTGACCTGCTGATGATGCAAACATCAGCTCGTATGTTATGTGCAGATTTATTGTCCTAACTATTTCTCTTATGGGAGGTAAATCTGCTTTTTTCCAATGCTTAACCAATTCTAACCTAGCCCCCATCAGTATATGGGATATCACGTGTCTCCACCTTGGTGGTGATTGGTCTAGATTTAGAGATAGTATGGCCAAACCTGAGTTGTGCGTTATTTTTAAGTTAGTTATTTTGTTTATTAATTGGAAAATGTCCTTCCAGAGCTGTTGAGTCTTGGGGCAGGCCCATAGAATGTGCCAAAGGGAACCGTTCGCTCCGCAGTTCCTCCAGCATAGTGGAGAATGCTGAGGATCGTATTTGTGGAGTTATGATAGGGTTAAATACCAGCGTAACAGTATTTTTTGTGTTAATTCCCATAACCCGTCGCTTCTAGTAGATGTATAGGATATTTTAAGGGCATTTTGCCATTGTTCTGGAGTATATTGAGTTTTAAGGTCTTCCCATAGCAACATAGAGGAGGATTTGGCGAAGATTGATTTCTGGTTGAGGTAATTGTAAAAGAGAGATATACCTTTGATTTTGGATATTGGGTTGGTGTAGTAGAGAGCTATTCTCCATGGTAAGGGGGTAGTGGTGGCTGGGTTAGATCTTAGAAAGTGGGAGATTTGGTTGAATCTGTATAGCTCTACCTCTTCTAGTCCGAATTCAATTTGAAGAGCTCTAAATGTCTTAAGAGAGGGTCCTACTTTTAAATCGTCCACTGTGTGGATCCCTTTTGCGATCCAATGTTGGATTCTTAGGTCTGGGATTATTAGTGCTAAAGCAGATAGGGGCATTGGGATATCGGTTTTTAACTGGTCGTCCGTGTCAGCTTTCAACAGAGACGACCACGCTTGTAGAGTTGCCACCATTGCGGGTGCCACTGTGGATGTTTTGGGGGTTGTGAATTTACTAGTTATGAGGAGATCATATAGGTTTTTACTTGGGCATTGGGATTGTTCTAAGTCCGCCATCTAGAGCCATTCGTATTAGGAAACCAGGATTTCAGTTGAGCTAATATAGATGCTGTATAGTAATCTTTCAATACCACGTGGCCTATTCCACCCGCTCTCCTGTTTTTGAGCAATTTTTTAAATGCGCATCTAGCTTTTTTGCCTTTCCATAGATAATTGTTAATCATAGATTGGGCTTTCTTGAAAAAGGAATCCGGGACAGATATTGGGAGGGCTCTAAATATGTATAGGAATTGGGGAAGTATAAGCATCTTAAAGGCTGCCAATTGGCCCGTCCAGGACAGTTCTATTCTGGAGAGCTCTACCAATTTCTTGGTTAGAGATTGTAGGAAGGAAGAATAATTGTCTTCCACTAAGTGACATGTTCTAGCAGTAAGTTCTATGCCTAGATATTTAATCCCCCTCTCCTTCCACACATATGGAAACCTTGTATTGAGATCTTCCTTTAGTTTGGGTGGAAGTCCCAGTCCCAGAATGTAGGATTTGCTTTCATTGACCTTATAGTATGATATCTTATTGAATAGATTTAAAGTATCATGTACCGCCGCCAGGGAGGAATCAGTCTCCGTAATAGCACCTTCTGTTAATAAGAAGGAAGGATGTTAGAGATTGGTTCTTTAACCATCTCGAGAGGTCTTATCTTGACAGGACCTGCCCGGTTAACCGTCGGAAATTCTACGAATATGAAGGGGTTAAGGATATGTATAAATCTCGGGAGGGTTATAGACAGGGCCTAAGGAAAAAGTTCTTTCGGGTT
>BLSH010410350.1:113901-132878 GCA_018402905.1 Glandirana rugosa | reverse complement strand
AACTGGAGTACTAAGAGTAAACGAGACTGTACGTGACACTATATATATACAGTGGGTACGGAAAATATTCAGACCCCCTTAAAATTTTCACTCTTTGTTATATTGCAGCCATTTGCTAAAATCATTTAAGTTATTTTTTTTTCTCTCATTAATGTACACACAGCACCCCATATTGACAGAAAAACACAGCATTTTTGACATGTTTGCAGATTTATTAAAAAAGAAAAACTGAAATATCACATGGTCCTAAGTATTCAGAGCCTTTGCTGTGACACTCATATATTTAACTCAGGTGCTGTCCATTTCTTCTGATCATCCTTGAGATGGTTCTACACCTTCATTTGAGTCCAGCTGTGTTTGATTATACTGATTTGACTTGATTAGGAAAGCCACACACCTGTCTATATAAGACCTTACAGCTCACAGTGCATGTCAGAGCAAATGAGAATCATGAGGTCAAAGGAACTGCCTGAAGAGCTCAGAGACAGAATCGTGACAAGGCACAGATCTGGCCAAGATTACAAAATAATTTCTGCTGCACTTAAGGTTCCTAAGAGCACAGTGGCCTCCATAATCCTTAAATGGAAGACGTTTGGGATGACCAGAACCCTTCCTAGAGCTGGCCGCCCGGCCAAACTGAGCTATCAGGGGAGAAGAGCCTTGGTGAGAGAGGTAAAGAAGAACCCAAAGATCACTGTGGCTGAGCTCCAGAGATGCAGTCGTTAGATGGGAGAAAGTTGTAGAAAGTCAACCATCACTGCAGCCCTCCACCAGTCGGGGCTTTATGGCAGAGTGGCCCGACGGAAGCCTCTCTTCAGTGCAATACACATGAAAGCCCGCATGGAGTTTGCTAAAAAAACACCTGAAGGACTCTAAGATGGTGAGAAATAAGATTCTCTGGTCTGATGAGACCAAGATAGAACTTTTTGGCCTTAATTCTAATCGGTATGTGTAGAGAAAATCAGGCACTGCTCATCACCTGTCCAATACAGTCCCAACAGTGAAGCATGGTGGTGGCAGCATCATGCTGTGGGAGTGTTTTTCAGCTGCAGGGACAGGACGACTGGTTGCAATCGAGGGAAAGATGAATGCGGCCAAGTACAGGGATATACTGGGCGAAAACCTTCTCCAGCTCAGGACCTCAGACTGGGCCGAAGGTTTGTGTTATTCCCTCATTATCCCATTTACAAGGAGCAGATAAAATGTCCAGAGTTCATTTCAAGTGTGCTATTTGCATTTGGAATCCGTTGCTGTCAACTCTCAATATTAGATCCAAAGAGCTGTCACTATCAGTGAAGCAAGCCATAATTAGGCTGAAAAAACAAAACAAACCCATCAGAGAGATAGCAAAAACATTAGGTGTGGCCAAATCAACTGTTTGGAACATGCTTACAAAGAAAGAACACACCGGTAAGCTCAGCAACACCAAAAGACCCGGAAGACCACGGAAAACCACTGTGGTGGATGACAAAAGAATTATTTCCCTAGTGAAGAAAACGCCCTTCACAACAGTTGGCCAGATCAAGAACACTCTCCAGGAGGTAGGTGTATGTGTGCCAAAGTCAAAAATCCAGAGAAGACTTCACCAGAGTGAATACAGAGGGTTCACCACAAGATGTAAACCATTGGAGAGCCTCAAAAACAGGAAGGCCAGATTACAGTTTGCCAAACAACATCTAAAAATGCCTTCACAGTTCTGGAACAACATCCTATGGACAGATGAGACCAAGATCAACTTGTACCAGAGTGATGGGAAGAGAAGAGTATGGAGAAGGAAAGGAACTGCTCATGGTCCAAAGCATACCATCTCATCAGTGAAGCATGGTGGTGGTAGTGTCATGGCGTGGGCATGTATGGCTGCCAATGGAACTGGTTCTCTTGTATTTATTGATGACGTGACTGCTGACAAAAGC
This sequence comes from Glandirana rugosa, assembly GCA_018402905.1. Classification (NCBI taxonomy): domain Eukaryota; kingdom Metazoa; phylum Chordata; class Amphibia; order Anura; family Ranidae; genus Glandirana; species Glandirana rugosa. The sequence continues at coordinate 130,965 of BLSH010410350.1, read as the reverse complement.
AGCAGGATGAATTCTGAATTGTTTCGGACAATATTATGTGTTCATATTCAGCCAAATGCTTCAGAACTCATTGGACGGCACTTCACAGTGCAGATGGACAATGACCCGAAGCATACTGCAAAAGCAACCAAAGAGTTTTTTAAGGGAAAGAAGTGGAATGTTATGCAATGGCCAAGTCAATCACCTGACCTGAATCCGATTGAGCATGTATTTAATTTGCTGAAGGCAAAACTGAAGGGAAAATGCCCCAAGAACAAGCAGGAACTGAAGACAGTTGCAGTAGAGGCCTGGCAGAGCATCCCCAGGGATGAAACCCAGGGTCTGGTGATGTCTATGCGTTCCAGACTTCAGGCTGTAATTGACTGCAAAGGATTTGCAACCAAGTATTAAAAAGTGAAAGTTTGATTTATGATTGTTAATCTGTCCCATTACTTTTGGTCCCTTAAAAAGTGGGAGGCACATATACAAACAAACAACCTCACGGCTGTTGGTGGTGTATGCCTGGGTCCACTGTCTGAATGTCACATTAGCTCCTCCTCCCTTAGGGAGGGGCTAATGGGACGTTCAGACAGTGGACCCAGGCATACACCACCAACAGCTGTGAGGTTACTGTCCTGTGACTATTCATTGTGGATGTTGTTTAACCAAACGCACTACCTGAGTGTACCGGTGGAAGTACACTGTATCATGTGAGTTTTTTTAATCTACACTGTTTTAATAAATATGAGGTTTTAAACGATTCAGCGCTATGTCAGTATTTTTCTATCCTTATGGTATATGCTGATGCTGCAAAGCATCTTGTACCACGCTCCTGAAACCTGTGGAGGATTGTGCCCCAGTGGGGACTGCTTTACTAGACCCAAGTGGGGGTCGCCCATTGAGGTGAGTGCATAGGATTGCCGGGTGGAGATGTTTGTGCGAGCACTTTTAGGCACTGCATGCCTGGATCAAGGGTACTCAGGTGGATGATCATGTGTGGAGGAATATGATCTATGACCAAGAATTTGGAAAAGCGATTCCACTAAATCACTTTTCTTTTAACATTATATGAGTCACATCACTATCATATGGACTTTTATGGACTTTGTGCACTTTATAAGGAGTGATTCATCACTTTGTCTCTTTTTACTAGCACCTTAAATATATTTGCACACTTTTCAGAGGTACTGTTTTTGATATTTTTGCACAGTTTCTTGCACAGAGGTACCCACATTTGGTGGGCACTTGTTGTTTTTTTTTTTTTTTTATTTACTGTTTTTTTATCAACTGTCATTTATTAACTGTATATTTATTTTTTGGATTTGTGCATGATCACATACCTAACCTTGTACATCTATAATATTCCATTCAGGATTGCGCTTCACTACTTTCTGTCAAATTATGGACAGGGCACTTGAGGCAGAGTAGCAGGAGGAAGAGGAGGACTTCCTTTCATCTCAAGGCCCGCTTTATGCAGACACAATTCTTGCAATGCCACAGAACACACAAGAGGAGAGGGAGGAGGAGGAGGATTCTGGAGGTTTTGGAGGCATAGAAGCAGAGGAAGACATACATAAACCTAAAGAGGTGGTTTTCAGTCCCCAGAAACCTTGGGAGTAGTACGTGGCTGAGAGGAGGCAGTTCCAGATACTGTAATCCTCAGTGATTCAGAGGACTCTGCTTCTCATGGCTCCCTTATTCCTCAAAGCCTGTGAAAGCACCTAGGAATTTGTGGGATCTAGGAGAAGGATCATTATTGGTTGGCAACCCTCCTTGACCACTGTTACATGGGGAAAGTCTCCGAACTTATCCTACCCTCGCACAGGATGAAATATATTGAGGATACCTTAAAGAGGAGTTTATGTAATGCCTTTTCAGACTCTAGTAGGTTTACAATCTCATGAAAAAGCTAGTTTTGAGGCTTTTGTTGGTCAAAGGAGGAACGGGGAAGAAGGGGGCCACATCAGTGATGCATTTCAAAATTTTGTTTATCCCTGGCTCACAGGGCTGTCAACTACAGGACAGCAGCGTCAACATCGTATGGGTTTCTGGGTCATGAGAATAGACCACTGGCCAGAACTTGCCCAGTATACAATTGAGCTGCAGGGCTGCCCTGCATTTAGCATGCTTTCTGAATGGGCATTCAGTGCTGCCGGAGGTAGTAGTTTGTGACAGATAAACAAAAGCGCGTCTTTCCACAGACTCCGTTGACCGGCTGACATTTGTCAAAATGAATCAGTCCTGATTAAGTGTTGTTGGGATCTCAAATCTCTTCAAGACTGTCTAGGCTGCCTAGCTTTGTGAGTATTGATTTTATCTTGAAGTAATTTTTTGGTATAGGTTTCATGCGCACAATTAACACCCAAAGCCCAAGTTTTCCGCAATTGTTTGAAAGGTGCATCAAATTTCAATTTTTTTACAGCAAGGACAGTATTTGCTTTCATCAAGAGTACCTCTATAGCAGTGTTTCTCAACTCCTGTCCTCAGGAACCACCAACAGGCCAGATTTTAAGTATTACCTTGGGTAGATTCAGACTACAATACTGCAATCAGCGAGCAGCAAATTATATCATCTGTGATGTATTTCAGTTTTCCTGCAAACCTGGCCCGTTAGTGGGTCCCGAGGATACCAGACTTTTTTTTTTCAGTTAAAGGTTTTATTAATTTTTCGACAGGAATATTACAGTACAGGTACAATAAGAGCTTTAAGGTACACAGAAAATCTGCAATGCATACTACAAGGATCGTGAATAGTAAAAGAAAGATAAGTGTATACAAAGTGGTACCCTGTACATAACCCCAATATTATTCTGTCTCACTCAGGACTTCATTTCGTCCTTTATGATGTCTCTGACTCTCCAAAATAAGTACCCTGAGTTTGTTTAAAGGCTCCTGTCTCACCTCTATTTCCACTTTTGAATGATAAATTGAACACCGAATATATTAGAGGTAAAGGAGAAGAAGATCCAAGAAAAGAAATAGGACAAAGCCGAAATAAGGAAAGAATAGGGAAAGCCGAGAGATAGAGAAAGGAAGAGAAAAAAGGTTTCTCACGGGAAGGCGGCAGAAACTCCCACTACTTCAGATTGCTGGCATGGTTTGACTAGTGGTGGGTCAGGCTGTAAGCAGGGCCTTGCCTTCATCAGAGAGTATGAACATGTTCCACAATCCCCATGTCTTATTGTAGGTTTCTCTCTTATGTTGGGATGAAAGAACCAAATCTTCCATCTTGTTAATGTTTTCCACCTTGCCCACCCAATTTGAAATAGATGGAGGTGGGTCTCTCTTCCAAAAGAGGGGGATACAAGCCTTGGTGGCATTTAGGAGATGTCTGAGGACAGATTTTTTGTACTTCTTAGGGTAAATGGTTGACACATGGAGGAGAAAGAAGGCAGGATCATTCGGTATATGAAAATCCGTAAACTTCTGCGCTATGGTTCTAACCCCCGCCCAGAAATCCGTGAGTTTCTTGCAGGACCAGAAGATGTGCAGCAATGTTCCTCTGTCCCCATGGCACCGCCAAAATCGATCAGTCATGTTGCGAAAACACTTCTGTAGTCTCACAGGGGTATAATACCACCTTATGAGTAGTTTGAAATTTGTTTCCTGTATCTTGGTGCAAGTTGAGGTTTTCAATGAGAAGTTAATTATGTTTTGTGCCTGTGGGTCCGTAAACTTACAGTTAAACTTTGTTTCCCATTTCAGTATGCAGGGCAATGTTGTCTGTTCTACAGGGAGGTTAAGCAATGCGTACCTCTTAGATAGTATTCTTGCAGGGGGTTCCGCGTAGCCCCTCTAAGTGTTTAGGTAAAGTCAGTTGGGAAAGAGGTAGTCTGGGTTTTTTTGTGGGCCCATATGAGGCAAAGGAATAGTGATTGTATCTGTTTGAATTATCCCTGGGGGATCCTGACCGGCAAGGCTTGAAACAGATACAAGAATTTAGGGAGGATGCACATTTTAAGGAGATTACATCTCCCAAACCAGAAATGAGTCCCCTTATGCCATTGGTCCAAGAGGGAGCGGGTCTTGTTTAGCAACGGTAGGAAGTTCAGCTCGAAGGTACGAGTGACGTCTGAGGGAATTCGGGTCTCCAAATAGGTCAGGGCTGTTGGAGACCATCGAAAATTAAAATTGGCCTTAAGGGAATCCAACAAATCCGGGTGTACGGCCACACCAATCACCTCTGATTTCAGGAAATTAATTTTTAGGTTTGCTATAGAGCCAAATTTTTCCAATTCTCTAAAAGGGTTAGGAAGGGAGATCAAAGGGTTCGTTAGCGTGAAACACATGTTATCCGCATAAGCGGCTATTTTATGTTGGGTGGTTCCCACTGGTAACCCAGTGATATCCAGATTATTTCTGATCGTGCAAAGAAAGGGTCCTAAAGAGAGGGCAAAAAGGAGGCGGGTCTCGTTTCTAATGGAGAATGACTCTGACAGCACCCCATTTACTCTTACTTGAGCTGCCAGGTTTTAGTATAGCCCCGTAATCCAGTTAGTCATGGTCTCCCCCACCCCCAGATGTCGGAGTACGGAGAACATAAACCTCCAGCTCACCCTATCGAACGCCTTTTCTGCATCGGTGTTAAGGAAAATACAAGGAGTTTGGGTTGTGGAAGCTACATGGATCAACTTGAGTACTTTCGCCGTGTTGTCATGCGCTTCTCTTGTAGGGGTTAATCCCGCCTGATCTAAGTGTACCAGCGGTTGTAGGTGCCTGGCCAGTCTCGTAGCTATAATTTTAGTGAAGAACTTCAGGTCTGTATTAAGCAGTGATATCGGCCTATAGCTGCTACACTGGGCTGGGTCCTTCTCCTCTTTTGGGATGACTGTTATGTGTGCTTTCAATGTGTCTCTAAGAAAAGGTCTTCTTGTACCTATTGAGTCATATAACTTTATCATATATGGGCTCAGAGTCGGGCGCTTTCCTCGGTTTTGTCAAGCTCACAGCCTGCTGAAGGTGTGATTGGAGCATTCAGTTCAGTTCTCTCCTCTTCTGAAAGAGAGGGAAGAAGTGAACTAGCGATGTATTCATCTACCTCCGTCTGAGATGGGGAGTTGGTTGTCAGATTGTAAAGTGAGGTAATAATCGCCGAACGCCTGTGAAATTTGTTTGGGAAGCGCAATTTTCTGCCCCCGGGGGTTGACTATGTTGCGGATATAGGTTGAGACAATAGGTTGAGGAATGTTGGTCTCTGACCAGCCTGGCCAAAAGTTTCCCACATTTGTCGCTTGCCTCATATCCCACTTTATGGCAAATCTGTAAAGCCGCTTTGGCTTTGTATTGAAGTAGGTCTGTAATTTGTTTTCTCAGCAGCAGAAGCTCTCCCTCTGACAAGGGTGAGGGAGCATGTTTATGTCAGGATTCAGCTTTATTCAGTCTGTCAAGAAGGGAGTTAAGTTGAATGTTGCGTTCCCTCTTAAGTCGGGCTCCGTGTTTGATGAACACCCCTCTAATTACAGTTTTGTATGCCTCCCAAAGGATTCCCGGGTCGCAGTTATCCTGGTCGTTTTGTCTGAAAATAGAGGGCTAACTCTCTGGAGATGTCGGACATCACTTCAGGCGTTTGTAAGAGGCTCTTGTTAAGTCTCCAAATCTTCGATCTGGATGTATGCCGATCAGTGAGTGCGTATATTAAGAAGACTGGGGCATGGTCTGACCAGGTGATGTTGCCGATTGCTGTAGCACGGACTGCCTGCAATTGTCTATAGGGAATCAGGAAATAATCGATCCTGGAGTACAATTTATGGGAAGAAGAGTAAAATGTGTAATCGTGCTCTCCCGAATGTTGGAGCCTCCAGGCGTCCACCAATTGGGCCCGATGGAGTGCACGAGGGGGGAACAGAGGAGCTACCGGAAGATATGTCTGTGAATGGGATCAGCGGCAAGTTAAAATCGCCTCCCAATATCAACTGGCCCTCTCGAAACTCTGCCAGAGTCTCTAAGACTCTGTCCAGAAAAGAGTCCTGCTGAGCATTCGGGGCATAAATAGTCCCCAGTGTCACCATTTCCTCTCCTATTAACCCCTTAGGGAATAGAAAACAGCCATTGGGAACTCTCAGACTGTCTTTTAGCTTCCAAAATATCTGGCTTGAGATCACTATGGAGACCCCTTTGGATTTGGCTATCTTATTTGGGGCGTGATAAGCAAGGGGGAAGAATCTATTTTTCAGAATGGGTAAGTGATCATCTCTGAAATGAGTTTCCTGAATGTATGCTACACCTACCTGCTCCCTTTTATGGTCAGCCAAAAGCATCTGACGTTTTTCTGGCGTGTTCAAGCCTTTTGTATTAAGAGACAGGAGTTTTATGGTGTCCATCGCCGTCCCGCGGGAAAGGGAGAAAGAGAGGAAGTGTGAGTGGTGAGACAACCAGAACAGGAAAAGATAGAGAAAAAAGATGAGGAGAAGGAGAAAGAGTTAAACCAATTGTCTAAAATGGAACATTTAAGTATCAACGGTGTACGTCTGCCCCTCCAGGAGGAGACGCACTGCAGCCTACGTGGGGTTGAGGTTGGATCTGGCACCACAAGGGGGGCCCCGGCACCACCCCCACCCACCCCGACCAGAAAATGATGGTCAAAGGATTAACTATTTATACCAGGAAATCTTTCAACTTTAAAATACAAGCAGCATAAACATTATATACCAAATACAGTGGGACCTAACAATTGAAAGGATCCATAGAGGGTCTTTCTTATTATATTTTTTTTATTTTGAAATGTCTGGTAGTAGACCTCTCCATGGTCCAGTGCCTCAGCAGGTAATTGGCCCACCGTGAGTCCCATTCCAAATGCACCATCAGGGCTAGCCCCGTACATCACCCCCATGCTCCCCTATTTGTGCCTCTCCCCCACCGCACCCCCGAGGGCCTCCCCAACCATAATCTCCAGATGGCAACTACTCATCCAGTGAGGGGGCCCCCGGGTAGTACGGGAGGACAGAGAGCGAGGGAGAGGGTCGCACAATGCAGCCCAAAATCCACATCAGACCTCTCAAGACAAATTGTGTGTATCAGAGGGATAATGGGAGAGGGGTATGCAATGCAGGTTGTATTTCAGAGTTTGTCTGGAAGACCGGGTTCCCTGCCACAACTAGCAAGGTCCAGGGAGCATCAGATGAAACCCGTCCCGCATACGGCTTAATGGCACCCCGAGTTCCATCTGGTTTCCCCTAGAGACATAACAGGTAGTCCCCCACTCTGGTTTCCACATTTTCCTTCCTGTGTGACCAGGGGAGTAAAGTTGGGTCTATAGCTGAGCAGGGGGGAAACCCTCCTGAGTCCTCCAAACAGATCAAATTATTGCCCCCTAATCCCTACCGTGTTTGGGGGGAATATGTTCTGGTAATGTACTAGAGGACCCATGTCCCAAAGAGGAGGCCTGCGTTTGATAAGGTTGATGCACTCCGGGGGAGGGAGGTACACTCCAGTCCACATACAGGTAACCCCTTTGGGGAGTGGACCCCCGTTTCTTGACTTTCAGGTTTGTGAACCACCAACAGGGTAGATCGCCCCGCAGGGACTCCCCGCAAGACAGGACCACTCTCCTCCCCCGATCCAGAAAACTGACCCACTGGTGCGGTCCGCTCCCCAACTGGAGGCATTCAATGTTCTATAGGGCGGCTCTATAAGTACCCCTTCCCACAGTGGAGCCCTCACCTCCTAGTCCTCTCGGACATCCTCTGTCAGGGGTCTTCTTGTCTGTCTGCGGGGTGTCTGTGGCCGTGGTGGCAGTTCTCTTCCTGAGGCGGAGGGTCCCATACGTCGCTGTTGTCATTGAAGGAGGGCGAGCCAATTTGGGAGTTCGATGGGGTCTGTGCCCAGGAAAGTGAACAATGTCGGCAGCTACCCGTGTCTCCGGAGGGTGAAGGAGCGTTGATCTCTGTGGAAGGTGACTGCTAGGGGATACCCCCATCTGTAAGTAAAGCCCAGGTTTCTCGCCAGTTCCAGGAGTGGGCACAGCATGGCCCTGCATAGGAGAGTGGCCCATGAGATGTCCGGTAGGATCTTAATCTGGGCCCCATCAAAATCAATCGATCCAGCATCCCAGGCTTTTCTCAAGATAGTTTCCTTGAGGGTATAATGATGCACCCTGCATACCACGTCTCTTGGCCTGTTAGGGTCACTTGATCACAGGCATTTTCTTGAGCGGTGGCCTCTGGAAGTCCCCTGAGCCACAGGTTATTACGGTTCTGACTCACATAGGCAATAGGTCTTAAATGTTGATGTTCTTGATACAACACTCTAGCATTCACCTGCAATTCATAAGACAGAGCAGTGTCAGCATAGGCTATGCCAGGGGTGTAAGTTAAACGTTGCTTTAGCTATTGTAAGGCCTGTTGAGTCTGGAGACCTCACACCAGCTTCCTCTCCCTCAGCCTTCAAAAGTTTGGTAAGAGGTTGGGGTATCTTGGAGACCTCTTCAACAAACTTTAATAAGAGCAGAATCCCATGAATAACCTCAATGGCCTCCAGCTGCTAGGCGATTGGTGTCCACTCCCTTGGTGGAGACTGCATTCCCAAAACATCAGCGATCCACCTCCATGTTTTAGAGGCCTTGTTGGCTTCTAACAGAACAGACGCTTTTCTGGGCGTTTATTAGAAATGTCTGTTTTCAACAGATTCAGCTAACTGAGCTTGCACTTCTTTATTTTTTTGGCAACACTCCAGATAACGTTCATACTGACATTTTGGTCATTGGTGTGCATTTTTCTCATACAGTAGGAACCTAAGATATTTTGATGCATAACCCTCATTTTTTTATTTATCCCAATGAAACATTATAAAATATGTTAACAAAAATCTGAAGCTTAAATACTGTATTACTAAAGGTCATTTTTTCATTTGCTGATTTTAAGCCGCTTAACAGATGATGTCCACTAGAGATATAATCTTGAAGCCATATATTTCGTATATGACATTTTAGTTGCAAAACCATGGCACTTAAGAAGGCTGTTATTGATTTCCTCTCTAGTTATACTCTGTCCTTTTGTTCATCCTGTCATCCTTCAACTATTTAGAATGACATTCTTCAACTGGTTATCTGAAATCTGCTAATTCACTTTTAAATCTCAAGTAAACTAAAAAAAAAAATACTTACAAAAATGTATTGTTTATTAGTACATGTATTGCTTTTATCTCATCGCTCTGTATGCCTAATTAACATTACTGCCTGTGAGAAATATGCATGTTTAATTTTACAGATGAATACCAGTTATTATATAGTGAAACATATACTGTTTATAAATCCTTAAAATTAGTTATACAGGTCTGACAACATGTGTATTCTACAATGTAAAATAAATGGTACTGTTGTTAAAGGACCATACTGACAAAAAGGAATTACCTTGCTAGGTGTTTGTATTTCCTGATTTTAGTCAGATGACCATACAGTTGTGCTCATAAGTTTACATACCCTGGCAGAATTTATGATTTCTTGCCCATTTTTTCAGAGAATATGAATGATAACATAAAAACTTTTCTTTCACTCATGGTTAGTGTTTGGCTGAAGCCACTTATTATCAATCAACTGTGTTTACTCTTTTTAAATCATAATGACAACAGAAACTACCCAATTGAGCCTGGTTAAAAATTTACATACCCCAGTTCTTAATAAGGTGTATTGCCACCTTTAACATCAATGACAGCTTGAAGTATTTTGTGGTATTTGTGGATGAGGCTCTTTATCTTCTCAGATGGTAAAGCTGCCTGTTTCTCTTGGCAGACAGCCTCCAGTTCCTGGAAATTCTTGGGCTGTCTTGCATGAACTGTATGTTTGAGGTCTCCCCAGAGTGGCTCAATGATATTGAGAGACTGAGATGGCCACTCCAGAACCTTGACTTTATTCTGCTGTAGCCAATGACAGATCGACTTGGCCTTGTGTTTTGGATCATTGTCATGCTGGAATGTCCAAGTACGTTCCATGTGCAGCTTCCTGGCTGATGAATGCAATTGTTCCTCCGGTATTTTTTGATAGCATACTGCATTCATATTGCCATCAATTTTGATCAAATTTCCTGTGCCTTTGTAGCTCACACATTCCCAAAACATCAGCGATCCACCGCCATGTTTTACAGGCCTTGTTGGCTTCTCTCCAAATGTAACATTTAGGCCTCATACACACGGACGTTTTTTGACGCCGGCGTTTTCTGGCGTTTTTTGCAGCTCTCCATGTTAGTCAATGGCCCCATAAAAACGTCGGCGTTTCTGAGCTGTAGGTGGCGTCGGCGTTAGTGAGCAGAAAGTAGAACCCACAGCCATCGCGTTCTGAGGCTGTAACGTTTTGACGTTTTTTGACGCCGACGCCACAATATGCCAACAAACGCCAACTAACGCCAACAAACGCCACCTAATATTGTACCGGCGTTTTCCGGCGTTTTTTGACGCCGACGTTTTTAGGTTGAAAAATAGCAGAGGGATGATTTTTTTTAAAAAACGCCTATTGACGCCGACGCTCACTAACGCTCAAAAACGCCAATGCATAACGCCGAAAAACGTCGACTTTTTTTCCTTGACGTCGGACCCGACGTTTTGTTTATTTTTTTAGATACGCCCGTGTGTATGAGGCCTTATAGTTGAGGCCAAAAAGCTCAATTTTGGTTTCATCACTCCAAATGACTTTGTGCCAGAAGGTTTGAGGCTTTTCTCTGTGCTGTTTGGCGTATTGTAAGCTGGATACTTTGTGGCATTTGCATAGTAATGGCTGTCTTCTGGAGACTCGACCATGCAGCCCATCTTTCTTCAAGTGCCTCCTTATTGTACATCTTGAAACAGGCACACCACATGTTTTCAAAAAGTCCTGTTTTTCACGTGAAGTGATTTGTGGGTTTTTCTTTGCATCCAGAACAATTTTCCTGCCAGTTGTGGCTGAAATTTCAGTTGGTCTACCTGACCGTGGTTTGGTTTCAACAGAAACCCTCATTTTCCACTTCTTGATTAGAGTTTGAACACTGCAGATTGGCATTCTCACTTCCTTGGATATCTTTTTATATCCATTTCCTGTTTTATACAGTTCAACTACATTTTCCCGCAGATCCTTTGACAATTCTTTTGGTTCCCACATGACTCAGAATCCAGAAACGTCAGTGCAGCACTGGATGAAAGATGCACGGGTCTGTCAGAAGTCTAGAAACTCATTGACCTTTTATACACACACACTAATTACAAGCAAACAGATCACAGGTGAAGGTGGTTACCTTTAATAGCCATTCAAACCTCTTTGTGTCAACTTGTGTGCATGTTATCAGGCCAAAATCACCTGGGTTTGTAAACTTTTGATCAGGGTCATTTGGGTAGTTTCTGTTGTCATTATCATTTAAAAAGAGTAAACACGGTTGATTGTTGATAATAAATGGCTTCAGCCAAACACTAACCATGAGTGAAAGAAATGTTTTTGTGATATCTTTCATATTCTCTGGAAAATTGGCAAAAAATCATAAATTCTGCCAGGGTATGTAAACTTATGAGCACAGCTGTATATATATATATATATATATATATATATATATATATATATGTACTGTATATGTATATATATACAGATCAACTTATCATATGCATGCTCATGTGTGCAAAAAGTCACATTAAAATGAAGTCCAAGAAAAAGTAAAATACATTGCCCTAACTAAGTGCCCAGTATCTGCATTTACCCCTACTATGATGAGCACTGGCATGTTCAGATACTAGTCAACACCCTCCTGAGCACTTCCACCAGGAAGCTGTCACTGTACTTGGTCAATTATAAGTGACTGAAGAATTCTCCACATGTATAATGCCCCTTGTATATGTGCAGCTGCAGGATGGAGAATGTCTCCGTTTTTTTAGGTCAGAGTTCCTCATTGACAGCTTCCTGGTGGGATAGCTCAGACAGGTTTTGGACTATACTGAGGGAAGTGTTCATACCGAGGAGGGTTCTGTACTGAGGGAAGGGGGTATATAATGAGGCAGTGGGCTGGGAATAGGGTCTGTACTTAGAGGGGTCTGTACTGAGGGGATAGGGCTCTGTTCTGAGGGAGCATGTCTGTACAAAGAGGTGAGATCTAAACTAAGGAGATTGACATTGAGGAAAAAAGGGGATATGTATTTAGAAATTGATCTGGAATTGGGTCTGTACTAAGGGGGAATTTAGGGCTTTTGGGTAGAATCTGTACTGGTTCAGAATTATGGCTGTTGAGGGAGATCTTTACTGTGGTAAATATGGGCTTTTATACTGGCCTTAATCCTGCACTATGTTTTAGATTTCATACTCCTGAACACTGCACTCTGTGTAGATTTTATACTACTGAAGATAGGTTGTGTGCAGAAAAACATATGTAATGGAAGAGTTTCAAATTTTAAAATTATTGTGCTGATGTTTGTAAGTGTCTGTTACACTCTTGCCCTTAGAATATGAATTAAATCATATTTTGTGGGTAAAAGTACTATGGCATGTGTGCTGTGTGTAGAGCCAGTAGGCTCAGGTTTGTTTATACATGTCCCTTTAAGCCCCTACTGCTAAGAGCACAAATTAGCCACATCCACTAATCAATGTGGTGCTCTATGTGTGCCCCTTCATTACTGAAAGTAATCATAAATTACTTTGTAAGTGAAAATCATCATCATCAAAAGCCTTTTAAGGATAATCTGAAAATGATCAACAGGCAAATGGCTAAAAATAATTTCAAACGCTGGGGGGGGGGGGGGGGGTAAGTCTTCAGAAGATGGAACAGAGATGAAGCTAGAACTCAAAGCTTTGTGCTGATTGGGCTATTTGTGTCAATTTACAACAACCACAGCCTACTATACCCATATCCGGGTGAACAAACATCAGGGCACTAGCCAGACCCTGAAAACTGGGGGTATTCATAATTTCCTAATGACTCTGGTTCCCTCTCGCTCCCCATGAAAGCATGAAAGCCTACCAAGATAGTGCCCAGATGCAGGCTGGCAACATTCTCAAGCAAAGAGCAGCACAGTCTATGGACTTTTCTCCAATAGCTTCAGAGTTCTTCCAAGCCTGTATATATCAGAAACAAATGAAAAGTAATTGCAATCAGAAATCCCCTGTGCTTCCTGCCAACCAGATATGACCTGGACATGCTACTCAACAGGGCATGTAGAAATTGGCACAGTATATTGAAAGGGCCCTATACAAGTAGATTAAAGAGGTGAGGCAGGAAATAACCACGTTAGAATCCAGAGTAGTAGCTCTTGAGGTACTTGGTTGGTTCCCATCTTTAAGCCCTTGAATCCTACCAGGACTCTTCCTGCCACTGATTCATGGCTCTTTATCTCTGCATGACGAATGCTGAATATAGTAACCATGAGAACAACCCATCACTTAAAGGGTTTTATAAACTGTCAGGAGCAGTGTGACTCTCTTGATCGTGTTTTGCACATCGCTGCAGACTGCGCACACTGCACCCAGCTCCCTTCTGTTACCCCCCCCCCAATTTGTCAACATGGAGCATCTTCTTCTTTCTGCCCAGTAGAGACAGCTCTACATTTATGTAGTTAAAACTCTTCTTCAGAGTTCCTCTAGACCCCTTCACAGTTAATGTGCCCTGACATCAGGGCTTCCTGATGATGTCAATTTGATGAAATGCGTTGAGGTGGAGCTTCCGGTACGTCACTCCTGGTTATGTAATTTCTGTTTGGAACGCACGCCAGTTCCTGGATGCGACGGTGCGAGTTCCAAGAGATATTTCAAGCTTTAATAGAGCCGGTTTGCCATACATAAATGGAAGAGGCCATCTATATGCTATTGTTATAATTTTTAATAAAAGCGTATTTAACGGTGCTACACTGTGAAAAACTTTTTATCTCTCTGGGTTCCCTATCTATGCAGATGATGTGTATTGAAAGAGATTCTTCTGTTTGGTCTACACCAATAGAAGCTGGACCTGTCTTGGAATCACATGGAAATATGGCCCTAAGTGCATATTGACTAAGTTTTTAAGTGGTTGCATGGTTTCTGATGAATGTCCTGTGTATACAAGTCACTGGGTGGTCATGCACAATTTGAAAAGAAAATCAAGGTTGTTTGGACGTGGTTTCAAACATACATATTCTTCATATGTATGCAACAATTATATTCACTTGTTTTTGTGGCACCTTTGTTATTGTTCATTTTTGTTTATCAATATTTATTCATGATACTGTATTGTACATTTATGAATTGCAGCGGATTTATATTTATCGTTGGTAAGAAATTATTTTCGTTCACACATATATATATATAATGTAAATACCAGTGCCCCCTATATTTCTTTTTTCATGAAAAAGGGACATAACATGCACTTCCCTTTACACCCAGATTCAGCGTTTCAAAACAATCTATAAAAAGCCATTGTGGTTTCCAAACACCAAGAATGACAGGCCCTAATGGAAAGTTTAACTTATTACTATACCACAAAGTAAATATAAATTCCTGAGCTGCAAACATTCCTTCAATGCAGAGGTGGCTCTTTAATTAGGCAAATTAGATGGTCGCCTTAGGCCTCGCACTTGCAAGGGCCTCGCGGCCGCCTAATCTGCCTGGTTAAACAACCTTCTCTGAGGCTGGCAGCAAGGATCTCCCCACCATCCACAAAGTGCCGAGTCCCGGCCAGTCTGTAAGCACTGCAATCTAGAGAGATCACAGGGCTGCATTCAGGACCAGCCCACCAGGGGGCGGGAGCTCACTGACCACTCCGAATCACAGATTGGGCAGGTGTCAGCATAAGGTAGCCACCTTAGGGGCAGGAGAGAAGGGGGGCACTGAAGCTGAGGGTCCCAGTGCTTATGCTGGCACCGCTCAGCACAGCAGACATCAGACTCGTAACATGCAGCACAGTACCGGGCGCTGTGAGCTTCAGCTGCCTCCACAATAACTTTAACCAGCTCTTGTGGTCCCTCCTCCTCTCCCAGATGAAAGGTAGATGATAACCTTTCATTTCAGCACATTGGTCACTTGCTGCTTCTCTCCAAGAGAATCTCCTCCCATGTGGGCGTTACCAGAACCACCTCTATTCCAGCACACTCACAGGTGAATCGGAGGTAAGTGAGAGGAGGGGGAGGGGCTGACTGAGACCAGGGGGAGGGGCTAGCAGACACAGTAGCAGGAATGGCATGGATCCTCAGAGGAAGGTAGAGGTAAGGTGCTTTATCATGTCTGACTG
Organism: Glandirana rugosa; assembly: GCA_018402905.1. NCBI lineage: Eukaryota > Metazoa > Chordata > Amphibia > Anura > Ranidae > Glandirana > Glandirana rugosa. The sequence goes on along the minus strand of BLSH010410350.1, from coordinate 115,849 downwards.
TGTCTGTACCTATTACACAGCCTGCTACATGTACAGGTACATCATGGGGACCATCTAGAGATAGAGGAGTGATAGATGGGGACAGAGAAGGGGACATAAGAACAGGGTAAGGGACAGAATGAGCAAGGGAGATGGGACAAAACAAGACATCCATAAGGCCCCTTTCACATGGGTCAGACTCAGGGATCTGACTGCTGACTGCCCATTGACCAGAGCAAGAGGTTAACAGGTCCGCATCTACTCCGCTTATGCCAAGCGGACACGGACACAGCCCACTCTGCTCTATGGGCAGTCGCATGTAAACGGACCACCTGTCCGCTTATACCCGACTGACATCCGTCCTGATCCCCCCAAACAGAGGGTAATGGATCCCCATTCAGTTTGTTTTTGTTCGATCGGACTGGTAGGAAGGTGGGTGTAAAGGGACACAAGTCCATTTACATCTACCGCTCTATAAAGGAAAATGGAGGGTCCGATCAGGTCTGCCTGAAAAACTGTCAGGTGGACCTGATTGGACCATTCATGTGAAAGTGCATAAAGTGCAATGTGATAAATATAAAGAATCTTGTGTGTGTGCATATATACATACACTTTCCAATTGTGCTGTAGTAAACTTGTGCAGATCCACTGCAAGCTGTTTGCACAGACTTCAGTGTACCATCACCAAGACAAAGCACATACCATTTGCTTACCAAAAAAATGTACTTGTACGTGTCACCTGCGGGATATTTACAGCCACTTCACTCAAAAAAGTGACAACGCATTTATAGTAGCTTTCTCCCAGGAGCAGCCTTTCACCACTCTTCCTGGTTAGGTGCCAACCACAGCAACCCTATGTATGCAAAGAATAAAGCATGCTATATACATTGCCAGGGCATACTGCATTGCTTTATTAAAGTAATGTACTTACAGCAAACCTTACTAGGATAAAGCAACAAATTGTTTACTTGTCCTGGTATTGCACTATAGCAGGGATATGCAATTAGTGGACCTCCAGCTGTTGCAAAACTACAAGTCCCATCATGCCTCTGGGTGTCATGCTTGTGGCTGTCAGAGTCTTGCTATGCCCCATGGGACTTGCACTATAGCATGCTTTATTCTTTGCATTTACGGGGTTCCCTGTGGTTGGTACCAGACCAAGCTACTATACCTGCAGTGTTGTTTTTTGAGTGAAGTGCTTGTAAATATCCAGATGACAAGTGTATGTTATCTTATAAGTTTAAGGAGTCACATTTTTTTGGTAAGCAAATGGTATCACAGCACCTTTTTATTGGATTTTTTTGTATGAAATGTATGATTTATGCTTATTATTTATAGTACTAGCACTTTGGAATGTACATGTATTAATTATTCTTGATATCTATGACACTATAGCACTTTATTGCGGTACACACACTAATATGATGATGTTCTTTTTTTTCTTTCCCCAGTGACAACCTGCCAGAATAGCTAGGATCTGAGAGAGTAGCTCTTTATTATACAATACTGCCCCTATACTGTACCCTCCTGCCCCCTGTACTGCATACACTTAACCTACCCTTGTACTGTGCCCTCCTGCTCCCCCCCTGTGCCCCCCTGTCCTGTACCCTCCTGACCCCTGTACTGTGTCTACTTACCCTCCCCCTGCCCTGTACCCTCCTGACCCCTGTACTGTGTCCACTTACCCTCCCCCTGTGCTGTACCCTCCTGACCCCTGTATTGTGTCCACTTACCTTCCCCTGTACTGTACCCTTCTGCCCTCTGTATTGTGTCCACTTACCCTCCTCTCTCCCCCCTGTACTGTGCCCTCCTGCCCCCTGTATTGTGTCCATTTACCCTTCCCCTGTACTGTACCCTCCTGCCCTCTGTATTGTGTCCACTTACCTCCTGCCCCCCGTATTGTGTCCACTTATCCATCCCTTGTACTGTACCCTCCTGCCCCCTGTAATTTGCCCTCCTGCTCCTCTCC
>BLSH010410350.1:94938-107505 GCA_018402905.1 Glandirana rugosa | reverse complement strand
CTCTCACGTCTTCTATTTTAGAAAACTCCTGTGAAATTTCTCCTAAAATAACTTGGAAAAAGGACTGAGGTCATCCAATGTCACAGTACCTTTTACAAGAAAACTCAGAAGACAACCAGTTCTCTCCTCACAATCTCTTCCGTAGGCGGAGTCATTCCGTAAAGAAGGTGTAGGGTAGTCGTCGCACACGTAGTGTACCACCTGTTAATGGACCCCCCGGTTTTGTCTCTACCTCTCGAAAGGTCGACTGCTGGGTGTCCGAATGACCCAGTATTCTTATCTGGTGACCGGTCTTGAACGGGTCATACGATGCAGCACTGAATGCCCGTTCTGAAAGCACACTGGATGCAGGGCAGCCCAACAACTCAATAGCATACTGGGCAAGTTCTGGCCAGTGGTCTATTCTTATGACCCAGTAAGCCTGTGGGTCGTCAGCTGGAAAGCTCTCCATCTCTGTTTTGGCCCCCCAGGTAATTGTCCACCATGTGATGCACACGCTGCTGATGGGATGTGGAAGAAATGCCTTACTGAGGCGGATGCCTTCTCTAACACTCCTCTCTTGACCAACAGAAGACTCAAAAGAACATTTTCCATGACACTGTAACCTACTGGAGTCAGGAAAAAGGTTCAATAAAATCCTCTTTAAAGTGTCCTCAAAAGATTTTATCTTCTGCACTCTCTGTGGGGATGGGGTGAGTTCCAAGACCTTCCCCTTAAGGAGGGTTGCCAAACAGTAATGGTCATTCTCCTTTGTGCCAAGTATTCTTGGGTCCTTTCACAGGCTTTGAAGCATGAGGTTGCCCATGCGCCTCAAATATGCCATGACTTGAGAAGCAGACTCCTCGGGGTCACTCACTATGACAGCATCTGGAACTTCCTCCTCCCAGCCACATACTACTCCCAAGGGTCCTGGGGTTGGAAAGCCATCGCTTACAGATTGACACATGTCTTCCTCTTCTTCGAAGCCTGCGAAAGTGCCAAAATCTTCCTCCTCATCCTCCTCCCCTCTCTCCTCCTGTGTGTTCTGTGACATAGGAATGATGGTCTTTATCAATTTTCCTATCGCACTCCTTCCTGGCAAAAAAAGCTCTTACGTAGTTGGGTGCTGCAACGAAATCCAGCTGGGTCCTGGAGATTATTTGTCATGCAAGTGTACATATTCGTCAGCACATCGTGGATCCTTGTCCAAAATTTTCTTTATTGAAAAGATCACATCACAGGGGGGTGTGACCTGGACATGGCGCTGTGAAGACGTCTTCTAAGAGCTCCGCTACTTGCACTGTAACATCAGCCTGAACAGAGCCTACACCGCGGTAATTTTTTAACCTATAAGATGGGGAAGAGATCGGTGAAATCTCACCCGACTAAAGGAACTCCCAGTAACTCCATTAAGCGGTTCCTAGCCGCCGACATGGAGGACGTTATGGAATCGGATGGCCTAGGCCGCTCACCCCGCGTGGCAGACTCCTCCCCCCGCTTGAGGCCTTCTGCAGCCCGCCACTCTCCGTCATCTTCTATCTGTTCGGAGAGCAGAGGTACCTCGCCGAGACGCTCAGAGGTCGCCGCCTTGGTGAGTGGGCTCCCCACAAAAGGTGAGCTAGCATCGATGCTCCACGGCTTGGAGAGGGCCATTAAAAAAGAGGTGTCGGCGGTCCGTACTGACCTGGCGCAGGTCCTCTGCAGGGTAGAGGAGTCAGAACTACGGCTAGACAGACACGCCACGGCAATTAGAGAGCTACAAACCCGTACCCGATCCCTGGCAATCGCTCACAGAATGGCCCTGTATCGCATCGAAGACCAGGAGAACATGAAATCGGAGGAACAATATCAGGGTCCGCGGCCTCCCTGAGGCTACTGGGGATGACGACCTCCGTGCATCGATCCAGGGCATCTTTAACACTCTGCTGGGGAACCCTGCGACTCACCCCCTCAAATTGGACAGGGTGCACCGCGCCCTCCGCCCACGCAACATGGCTTCTGAAAAACCCAGAGATGTCATCTGTCGGGTTCACTTTTTTGAAGAAAAAGAGTTGATCATGCAAAAAGCAAGAGAGGCCAAGTCTCTGGAATTCGATGGGGTCCACCTCTCCTTTTTCCCTGACCTAGCTAAGGAGACATTAGACCGCCGCCGTGCCTTAAAACCACTCACTGAAAAGCTAAAAGCCTCCTCCATCTCTTACAAGTGGGGATTTCCCGCCTGCCTGATAGCCAACAGAGATGGCAAGTCGGCTGTCCTACGCTTCCCTGAGGATCTGGATACCTTCTGCATGGATATGAATATCACTCCGCCGGAACTCCCAGGCTGGCAAGATGAAGTGATACAACATGGGGTCAGCGAGCCATGGCAGCGGATTTCAAGAGTTCGCCGCTCAGGCAACACCGCAGTTGGAGAGTAGAGCCTGAGGCTAGATGCAAGTGTTCGGCCCCCACCGTTCGTTGGCCGATCGTTACCTTACCTTACCTGACTCTCGTTCTTCTCCTGTATCATCCCTATGGCGCCTTCCAGGTCTAGCAGGACACACGTGAGTTTAACCATAAGGATCTTCTCATATTTTTTACTACCCCTTATGTTAGCCTAGCCGCTTTGCCTTCCCGCTCCGCTCCTCTCGCAGGAAAACGGAACGCTGCTTATGCCTCCATATTCTATTGGTCACGGTCGCTACATAGCACTTTGGTGCGCCGGGGACATGCCGGTCAATCGGATCTTTACTTTGTCAGAACCCACGGACTCTGGAGTCCTCCCGCTCCTCAGTTATTGCCATGACATATGGAAGGCCCGCTCACCTATTATTATATTGTTATATTACTGTTCTTTTTTTCTTTTTTTTGTGTTCATGTTGCTTGACTCTGTTCATTGTTATAAAGCAAATTGTATTACTCAGTGCAAGGGGGCGGAGCTCGCTGTCTACGGGTTTACCCGTTTTGCATCCCTCGCCCGCGGCAGCGGTTCACCGTCACCCTCCCTACATAGGGGCTGCTCTGGTCTGGCGGCCCGGGACGGGGGTCCAATTTGGGGCTCCTCGCGTGGGCGGCCTGGCTTGGATCAGTTTCTCCATGCTTGCACCGCATGAGAATGCGTGCACACCAGTAGTAGACTCTGGGCTCAAGCCCGCTCTCAATGTTTTACCCCTTTCTTCTACTCATGCCTTTTCTTTCTCTTTTTCACCCTCGGTCCTCATTCTTCTCACCCATCTTCTTTTTTTTTGCTACTCTCTCGCCCCGCCCGGGCCGGTAAGAAAAATTTCTCTCGGTAGGATTCAATGGCATCTCTTAACATAATCTCCTTTAATGTAAGGGGACTACACTCCCCAGGTAAAAGACATTCTCTAATTCGGGAACTGAAGCGCCTCAAGGGAGACGTTATCTTTCTCCAAGAAACGCATCTAACTCACACCACAAGAGTACAGTTGCAATCATTCGAATACCCGACATGGTATTATAGCCTATCAGATCAGCATAAGGCCAAGGGTCTTGCCATTGGATTCCGCCGAGATGTGTCTTTTACGGTTGATAAAATGCTGGCAGATGAATATGGTAGATTTTTATTCTTGAGGGGCAGCCTGGGCAACCTTCCATGCACCTTAGCCAATGTTTACGCCCCGAATCAAGATCAAACTGTCTTCCTAAGTAACACCCTTGCTAAGCTAAAGGAATTTGCACAGGGATGTGTTGTCCTGGCAGGAGACTTAAACACCCCTCTTGAACCCAATTTGGATACGTCCCATGGGCGGTCCTGCATAACTCATAAACGTCTATCGCTAGTTCGCAAACGCCTACTTGATTTACAGCTTATGGACACCTGGAGGATAACACACCCAACTGCAAAGGACTTTACCCACTTTTCACACATTCATAATTCCTACTCTAGGATAGATTATATTTTTCTAGACCACCACCACCTAGACCTCTTACAGCATTCTAAAATAGAAACCTCAATTTTATCTGATCACTCCCCAATTAGTCTTCTACTCCACATCCCTACCCTACCAAAAAAAATCAACAATTGGAAATTAAACGATACCCTCCTGGAAAATGACTTGGATAGAGGTGAATTAACTGAGGACCTGAAGTCCTATTTCAAGGATAACTCTACACAAGGCATGTCCCCCGGGCTTATATGGGAAGCCCATAAAGCGTTCATCCGAGGCAAACTTATCGCCTTGGGTTCTCGCAAAAAGAGGGAGCAGACCCAACAGCAGTTGAGACTCCTCTTAGAAATAGCGGAGCTTGAAAGGCGACACAAAACCCAGTTAACACCAGAGTTGTTCCACTCCCTCACAGTGAAAAGAGAGGAACTCAGGTCTCTCCTACATGAGGAGCAGAAGAAACACCATAAGATTGTTTCTCAGCGTCTTTATGAATGGGGAGACAAACCCAGTAGACAGTTGGCTAGCTCCCTACGTCAGAAAAAATCTGCGTCCTTTATATCTAAAATAAAAACACCTCATGACTCCTTGGTATATAATACTAAGGCAATAGCCGGAGAATTCCGTTCCTTCTACCAACAGCTTTACAATGTAGAGAAGGGAATTAAGGATGACTCATCCAGAAGGGAGGCAATTCGCGATTATCTCTCACAGGCGAAACTACCCTCAGTCCCTGACTCTTCTCTTAAAGCTCTAGAGGAAGATTTCACGATTTCAGAACTAAAGTTGGCCCTCAAATCCATGGCTGCAGGTAAAGCCCCTGGGCCTGACGGGTTCACCATATCATATTATCGCTCCTTCTCTGAAATCTTGCTCCCTCACCTCCTGCAGTACACCAATTCGGTGGCAAACGGAGAAACTTTGAGATCAGAGACGCTCCACGCACATATCACGGTTCTTCCCAAGCCAGGGAAAGACCCCAGTAACTGTGGTAGTTTTCGCCCAATATCTTTACTCAACGTGGACGCTAAACTCTACGCTAAGATGATCGCGAATCGGCTCCTACCCCTCCTTCCGCTTTGGGTCTCACCTGATCAAACGGGTTTCATCCCAGGCAGAGAAGCTCGGGATAATTCCCTTCGCACGCTCTCATTGATCTCTCATGTGCGTCTCACGTCCCAGCCCACCCTGTTATTATCTACTGACGCTGAAAAAGCGTTTGACAGGGTGGACTGGGAATATCTGATGGCTACGCTAGCTTCCCTCGGCCTCGGCCGGCAAATGTTGACACGAATTGAGTCCCTTTATAATTCCCCTACTGCCCAACTCCGAATTAATGGTACTCTCAGTGACTCCTTCTCTTTACACAATGGAACCAGGCAAGGTTGCCCACTCTCTCCCATTTTATTTGCCCTCTCCCTATAGCCCTTTTTAGCCACAATCCGACACAATCCCAATATACACGGTGTGCAAGTAGGTTCCTCTGAACATAAATATGCGGCATACGCTGATGACATCTTATTTTACATTCAACAGCCCCAAGTATCCCTCCCTAATTTAATGAAGGCTTTCTCTACATTTGGCTCCATCTCAAACTTCAAAATCAACCTCTCTAAATCGGAAATACTTAATATATCAGTCCCACATAAACTGACGCAACCGCTTAGATCCTCTTTCCCCTTCTCTTGGCAACCCCATTCACTAAAATATTTAGGCATACACCTTACACCAAAATTGGATTCTCTATTTCGCTACAATTACATCCCCTTGTTGAACTCCATCCGCACTGACCTCCAGAAGTGGCTCCTCCTGGCCCACTCCTGGTTAGGCAGGATCAATATAGTTAAAATGAATGTGTTGCCCAGGCTGCTCTTTTTGTTCCAAATGATACCATACAGGGTATGTCCAGGTTTTTTTTCCACTCTCAACTCCCTGTTAAATAAATATGTCTGGAATCGCAAGCGCCCTCGTGTTGCTAAGCAAAGATTGATTAAACCTAAGTCGGAGGGTGGTCTTGCACTTCCAGACTTTAAGAGCTATTTTTTGGCATGTACTATATCTAGAATCTCAGACTGGAAATACAATACCTGTTCTAAACTGTGGATCCAGTTAGAGCAAGACCTATGTGGAGAGGAGCTATGGCCGCAAATTTGGATCCCAAAGGCAAGCCGGACTCTCTCAGATTTCACCTCACCAATTACCAAATCTTCACTGGCGCTATGGGACTCCTTATACAGCAAAAATAAATGGATACACAACTCTCCGCTACTCCAAATCACCGGCCACTCCTTCTTCTTGCCAGGAAAAAAAGACTCTAAATTTAAATCCCAGTTCTTCCGCAACCCTCTACTCCTTCACCATGTCACCACCCCAACGGGCATTCGGCCCCTAGCAGACTTAATGGGCCGGGAACTCCCATCACCTATGGACAAGTGGAGATACATGCAACTAAAGGCCTTTGTAGGGTCATTGCCTAAACCATTGAGGACTGGGACCGAACTCAACCCGATTGAACAGATCGTCTCCTCCACGCAACCCCCTCTCCGCCCAATTTCCCAATTCTATCAGGCTTTATTATCACTCTCATCGAACTCTTGGCCTACCTTCCTTACTAACTGGGAGAAAGACTTACATCATCCGCTCAACGACTCTCAGAGAGCAACCATCCTCAAACTTACTCATACTGCCTCTATCTCTTCCCGATCGGCAGAGGTCAACTATAAGCTACTTGCAAGATGGCATTATACGCCAGTGTTCCTACATTCGACTTTCGGAGATGTTTCGGACAAATGCTGGCGGGGTTGTGGGGAGACGGCCTCCAACGCACATATTTGGTGGTCATGCCCCCTTATTCGCCCCTATTGGGACTCTATTAGACAATGGATTCACACTATACAGGGTACCCAGGTCGAGGATAACCCATGGGCTATGTTGTTTAACTATACTGAAGAACCCATTACCAAATATAAAAAATCTATCACCCCCCATTTGCTGAATGCTGCCAAATCCCTAATTCCGAAGTTCTGGAAACAGTCTAACATCCCCACAGTTCAAAATGGCTCCATAAAGTAGACTTTATCTATTATATGGAAGACCTCACCCTATCTCTTAAAGGGAGATCTGATCAGGCCAATAAAACATGGTCCTGCTGGTTCGCATTTAAACACACCCAAGAATACTCTAGGCTTATGGCTCTTCACTAATAATGTTATGATTGTCAATTACGGTGATGATGTGTAGGAATATATGGTTATAGGATGCCTATTTGCTGGTCTCTGCCCAGGCGGGCATACACTCACCCCACTACCTCCTCCTCTTTCTTCTTCCTACCCTCCTCCTATCGTTTCCTTCCCCCTTTTCTATCTCCATGCTCTCCCCTTCTGCCCTCATCCCTTCTATATCTCTTATCCCACCCTCTAGCCCCCTCTTTCTTTTCACACATGATATTACTCTATAGATAGCCATTTAGTCGGGCATATATACCATACGTATGCTTTTCAGGTAGTCTAACCTTCTTTTACAAGGCCTAATATATTGAGTAATGCTAATGCCCAATAATACCATTGTATTTGCCTGAGACTCTGTAAACCTTTGTCCTTCTCTTTAAATGTCTGTTCCTGAATGACTTAATCTTTCAATAAAAACGTATTAAACAAAAAAAAGAAAAGATCACATCACAGAGAAATGCAAAGTTTCGGAGCCGCGCAGGGCCCCTTCGTCAGTCATGTGATCCTCATCCTCATCACATGCCTGACGAAGGGGCCCTGCGCGGCTCCGAAATGTTGCATTTCTCTGTGATGTGATCTTTTCAATAAAGAAAATTTTGGACAAGGATCCACGGTGTGCTGACGAATATGTACACTTATAGGAATGATGGTGTCTGGATAAAGTGGGCCTTGAGAGGAAAGGAAGTCCTCCTCTTCCTCCTGCTGCTCTGCCTTCAGTGCCCTGTCCATAATGCCACGCAGAGTCTGCTCCAGCAGGAACACAACAGGGATCACTGACGCATGCACTGTCATGGCTCACCATCCTTGTGGCCTCCTCAAATGGTAACAGTACAGTGCATGCCTCCTTAATGATCAGCCATTGGCGTGGGGAAAAAAAAGCAGAGGCGGCCTGAGCCTGTTATTGTGCAGTACTTGCACAGGTACTCATTGATGGCCCTTTTCTGCATGTATAGCCACTGCAGCATTGCTAAAGTCGAGTTCCACCTGGTGGGCATGTCACAAATTAGGCGGTTTACAGGCAGGTGGAATTCCTGCTGAATTTCAGCCAACTCAGCACTGGCTGTGTATAACTGCCTGAAATGGCTTCTGGCCAGCTTTAGCACATCTTGCAACCCTAGGTACGTATTTAGGAAATGCTGCACCACCAAATTGAGGACATGTGCCAGGCATGGCACATGTGTCAACTTTGCCTGTCTAAGGGCGGACAGGAGGTTTGAGTCATTATCACACACCACCATTCCTGGCTCCAGCTGCCATGGTGTGAACTACCTCTGGGCCTGTCCCTGCAGAGCTGCAAGAATCTCTGGTCTGGTGTGGTTCCTGTCCCCTAGACCCACCAACTGAAGCACTGCATGGCATCTTTTAGCCTGACTCATGGAATAGCCCTTTGGACACTTAGCAGGTACCTGATGTTCATAGGACAATTCTGCAGAGGAGGGCATGATGGTGGCGGAGGTGGAGGAGGAGGAGGGGCTAGAGCTCACCGGTCTGGCATCATCACCACCAGCTGTATGGAGATGTGGGGGCACAACAAGCTGCAGCACCGAGCCCTGTCCTGCATCTCTTCAAGTTGCAAGCAGCATTACCCAGTGTGCTGTGAACAAAATATATCATCCCTGCCCATGCTTGCTGGACCACGTGTCAGCAGTAAGGTGGATTTTATGGCTGACTGCCTTACCCAACGATACCAGAATATTCCCTTCCACGTGATGGTAGAGAGATGGAACGGCCTTATGTGAAAAGTAGTAGCGACTGGGAACCTGCCATTGTGGTACAGCACACTGTGTGAATTCACGGAAGGGGGCAGAATCCACCAGGCTGAAAGGCAAAAGTTGGAGAGCCAAGAGCTTTGACAAGCTTGCATTTAGACTCTGGGCATGTGGGTGGCAGGGACTGTATTTTTTTCTGCTGCAGCAGATGGGGTAGAGAAATTTGCCGGCTACAGTCTACAGCTGGTGGAGTGCTGCTGGCAGATGTGCTGCTAGGACCTGGGACACCCTGCGCTATACCATCATCCCTGTCAGTGCAGGCTGCTGAGAGGTAATGACTTGGTAAAGCAGGGGCAGCCTGAAATAGGTAAGGAGGAGGAGGGACAGATTTGTGCCCCTTTTGTGTGTCTTTTAGGTGCTCTTGCCAATGGGCTGAGTGGTTGGACGTTAAATGCCTTGTTAAGCATGTGGTACCCAAATGGCTGGTGTTTTTGCCACGTTTGATTTGCTTGAGACACAGTTTGCAAATAGCAACAGTGTGATCTGCTGCAGATGTGCTGAAAAAGGCCCAGCAAGCTGAGCTTTGCGGAGTGGGCCTGGAGGGAACAGCTGCAAAATTTGATGGAGTAGGGTGTCTGCCTCCTTGGGGTTGTGCCGTCTCACCTTCAGCTTCCTCCTCTGCTCTATCTGGCTCCCAAGTTGCATCAGTGACATCATCATTATCATCATCATCATCTCCATCTCCTCCATCATTTTTACCACTGGAGACAACTTGGCAATAAGCTTTGGGAACATAAATGCCAATTTGTCTATCAGTGTTCTCCCCTCTATCTAGGCTCATGTTCCTGTCATCCTCAACCTCAGAACCAACATCTGAATCCAGTAATGGCTGGGCATCATCAAGGAGTTTTCAGTTATACTTCAGTTTCCATAAACAATTGGTCGTCTGGGAGGACTGGCTGCATGCTTGTGAATATTTGTTAGAGAATAAAAGGTTGGCACTCGAGGAAAAGTAGTCCTCACAAACTCCCACGTCTGTTTAGAGATGACATTATTATAGTAAGCACTGTCCAAGACGTGTGTAAGACGTAAAAATCTTTGTAGAATATGTCAATGACTGATTTATTGATAGGTCTGTACCAATCAGTGGTGTTTAATATTCTGGTGCACATTTCCACATAATCCTCATTGTCCATCAGGACAATGTTGCCCCCCTTGTCTGAGGGCTTTATTGTGATAGAATGGTTGCTGGATAAGGATCAGAGTGCCTTCCTTTCTTATAAGGTTACACTTCTAGCAGGATTAGAGATAGGCTGCAATGTTTTTATTTCCTTACTGACAAATTTTAAAAATAAAGAGATGCCGTGCTGTGGAGCTGGGAGTGGGATATATATCAGACTTTTACTTGAGTTGGGATTTTTTAGACTGTGTCTGTATCTATGTATTGGGTTCCTCAGTTAGTTGTAGCATAGATTCAATATCAATAGTATTGATAAGATCTCTTGGTTCACTTTCTTCCAGTAGATCGACAAGGTTGGCAAGAGCCTGTCGTTCACTATAGGTAACGTGGTTCATCTAAGTTGGAAATGCTTTTGTCAAACATGCTACTGAGTAAAAGTTTGTGGGTGAAAGGTGACTTCGTGGTTGCCTGTGTGTGCCTCGGGCCAGATTTCTTGGTTCCCCATGTGTCCTGGCAGTACTGGGTCCGGCCCATGGGGGTTTGACACAATGGCTCCCTCCCCGTCATGCGTGGGCCCTCTGGTGGCTCCTCTACCTTTAGGCATCTCTGGGGATCGCATGTACGGTCTTGCTGGATGCCAGTGGGGGTGGAGCTGGCGCACACTTGTGCCTGCCTCCTCTCTATCCGGGTGTTCCAGCTTCTGTCATGGCGATTCCCCCTTCGCGTGTGGATGGCCACTGGGCATCTGACGTCATCACACACCACATGCGCGGTGACGCCGGAGTCCCTCTGCCCGGGGGATCGCTTAGGGGATGGATTCCACGATTGACAGCGTTGGTATGCCGCCAGTTTGGGTACATCAGATACACCTGATGTACCTTATTGCCGTCCACTCCTATTGGCTCACATCCCGGTCCCCGGGTTAAAAACAAGATAGGGTCTGTAGGTTTGTTCTTAAGGTGAATTTGTTTGTAAGTCAGAACAGGTACATTTTTTAAGTGTAACTCCAGCCAAAACAATCATTTTTACATTTTTTGGACAGCATAGGGAGGGAGTAACACCCCTGTAAGGTTTGTTTTGCTGTCTGTGCTTCTGTTTAGAAGATTTCACCCCTCCTTTCTGTCCATATGAAAACTGAATTTTGAAAATTTTGAGTAGTTGTGGAAACAAGGATTGGTGATAAAGTTTCAGTGGAGACACTTTTTTCCCATGATAACTTACAGGAGTGAATTCCCTTCCTAGGGGTATATTTTTTCCCACTTCCTGTTGTCTCTCTCCGTTTGTAAGTAGGAGTCATTTGTAAGTCAGATGTTTGTAACTAAGGGACCACCTGTAACTGCTTACACTAGAAAACCCTCCCTCCGGTGTCAGAGATGGCTGGACGCCTGTCACCATGAGATGCTGGATGGAGGGAGAAACGGGGGTTCATTTTGCCTCTTAGACCCAGCCTATATAGGACCTGTACAACACTACCTAGTAAGTAACCAGCTGCCTCTCACCTTATATACTGTGCTTAGATATACCCAATATTTTTTGTCCACATTTTACTTACTCATGGACAATTCATTATAGGCTCCCAATACATGTGGTTCATTCAGACTAGCATCGCTCTCCTGTCTTTTGCGCTCCTTGTGAGGACTCAGCTGTGTTGGGGGACTCCATTTGGGATTATTCCCCCCCCCCCCGCATCTCTACCTGGATGTGGCTATATTGGGCTATACCATCTATCCCTACTGCTGCACCACTCCTTGTCCACTCCATCAGTACCTTGGGGAGCCGGGAACCCGTGGCTGGGGGTGCTCATATGCTACTATAGCTGTCACGTGAGTGCATCCTCTCTAGCTTTTTCTCCTTTAATGGTTACCACTATCTGCCATACAATTTGCATGTATGTTTTTACATTTGATATACATTATTACATACATACTTGATAGGGCGAGGGACAAAACTCCCCCGCTAGTAGTTATCTAATTTATTTTAATGCCTAATCCAAGTTGTTTATCCATGTCTGAAATTGAATATTTTCTTATCTGCTTTACCAATTTTTCTACATTTGTGTTTTTTTTTTTTCCAAAAAATGTTATTGAGAATAAATGCAAGAATACAATAAAACAGAAGTAGATACCAAGTAATGCTGGGTGACAATGTTTGATATACATTTGAGGGGAAAGAAATATAGCAAATAAATGTCTCAGAACATTATAGTATATGAAAGCACGGTTTGATATATAGTCTTTTTCCAAGATATGAGGGCATACAACGTATGAGAACATAGACTATCTATTTGGATTCCGGTACAAGGGTTTAAAGAGCGTTATGGAGTAATAAATATGAGAGTAAGACATATTGGGATGAATGTAGTAGATGTGAGTTGGGATTACCAGTGTTTTCCCTTTTCTTTTTCTCTTTTCCCTCTTTCTCCCTTTTCTTCCCCTTCTTCCCAGCTCTATCGGTTGGTGTCTAATGTAATGGGGAGATATGTTTGTTTTGTGGGTCCAAGCGACCAGTGCTATGGAGGACATCACAGGGGAGTTGGGGGGGGAAGGGGTAGGGATAGGAGCAGAGAAGAAAGGCAACGGGGAAAG
>BLSH010410350.1:60342-82073 GCA_018402905.1 Glandirana rugosa | reverse complement strand
CGTTCGACGGTTTTTGTAACGCAGTAAAGGTCTTGGGATATGACCCTAGTTTTAGATGCGGCTGGAGAGTTTTCGCTGGGATGTTTTATCTTCTTTGGAGAGTTGATATTGTTTTCGCGAAGCTTTAGTATTGTAGGGGATGGTTACCCCGAAAGGATGTTTTTATTGTTAATTTTCTGTTCCCTTTAGGGTACATTAGTCTTCGAACCTTAGACCTAACTTTTGATGAGTTTCTTACCCCTTATTATGGTCAAAACCTTGGAAGGAGGAGGGGTTTTGCAGGTGTTGTATACCTGTGTGTAACTAGAATTTCCTTTTTGGCTTATGATAACCTACGAGGTCAAGTTGAGTCAATAGTATTCGGTTTTTCCTTTAAGATCAATGTGTGTCCATATGTTGTGGACGTTTTGGGGAGGAGGAAGGTTCCAAAACTGGTATTATTCCCCATTCTTTGAGTAGTTTTCAATCCAGATTCCAAGCTTCTGATTACATGGGATTTCCCTTGTCTTTTAATTGTTATTTTTGTAGGAAAGCCCCATTGGTAGGGGATGTTATGATTTCGAAGCGCTTTTGTTATAGTTGAGAGGTTTCTTCTATTTTGTAGGGTCGCTTTTGAGAGGTCGGCGTAGATTTTGATCCCAGTATAGGGTTCTGGAAATGACGCAATGTTTTTGGCAGCTTGCATAACTTTTTCTTTTGCATGGAAAAAATGCACTCTGGCCAGGACGTACCTCGGGACTGAGGCTGGCAAAAAGTCTGGTTTTGGAATTCTGTGGGCCCTGTCGATAGCCAGCTCCAAATCGGAAAGTGATGGGCTTAGTGCTTTCATTAGTTGTTGTACAAAAGGTACAATTGCATCGGGGTCTATTGCCTCAGGTATTCTTTGGAGTTTGAGATTGTTCCGCCTGGAGCGATCCTCCAGGTCGGCTAGCTTGAGGCGTATTTGTTGCATTTCTGAGTCTTGGTCAGTGAGGGCGTCCACCATGTTGTTATGGGCTGTACACATTTCACCGACCTTAGTTTCTACGTGTGAGATTCTGGTCTCATGCTTTTGAATGGATTTTTTGATAGGTGCGAGGTTTGTGCACATATCTGAATGGAGAGATTGTCGGAGAGATATCAACATATTTTTTAAAGAAACCTCTGTAATGGGTTGTTCTGAGGCTGGTATTTGAGTATTATTATGTGAGAAGGAACGAGTGTTGATGGAACGAGCGTTTCCACGAACGGATCTTCGGTTTGTTCTTCGAACAGATCTACGAGCGGATCCTCGTTCGTATTGCGTTCCGCGTCTTCCATTCGAGGCCTGGACTTTAGCGGGCTTCTGGTTGTGGGCGATATGGGCGGGGATGAGTCGCCTAGGTCTCCCTCGTACAGGGGGAAGGTCAGTCTGCAGTCGGTGCACGTCTCACCTGTGTTTTGTGAGCCTTGTGGTGCTCTTCGTCCCGAGCCGGAGCCATCTTGGATGGGATCAGGGCCTGAGGCTGGGAAGAAATCCGTGAGTTTCTGCAGCCGATCGGCATTTTTACTTCGGCGAGACATCATATCAGGTAGAGGGTACTTGTAGGAACACACTGTGGGTTGGATGCTGTCAGTATTGTCGCTGTAGTATCTGATTTATGGTTGCGATCTCAGGAGCCTCAGAGAAGAGCGGCCATCTAGGTTGCTGGCCAGACACGCCCCCTCCCCCCCTCTATGAGCTATTTTAAACTGTGTTTCCGGCCAGGTCTCCGAAATAGTACATTTGCAGATATGTTGGTATCCCTGTAGCATTTTTCCAGGGAGTTCCTCGTCTTTGAAGATGGTAGACCATTTCTGAAATGGGGAGAGGTTATACTTAGTAGATTGGTAACTAATGAGTTGAGAGTATAAATTTGTAATAGAGTAGACATTTCATTGAATCACTGTGTCAATAAAAGATCTTTGCATAGGGTCAGTCCCCTGGCGGTGGCAGGAACGCAGATAATCTGTTAGTTGGAGGTAATAGAAAGCATGCAATGGAGGTAGGGAGAATTCTTGTGAAAGGGTTTGGAAGGGCTTAAGCCCCCCAGACTCATTCCGATATAGAGAGGTTATTTTGGACAAATCTCTAGTGCCCCAAAGAACTAAGGTTTTGTGTAGGGTAAAGGGGGTGAACATATGGTTACCTTGGATGGGGAGATAGCTTGATATGCCAGAGGGTAGTCCAAACAATTTCCATACTTCTCTCCAAGCAATAATCATGTCTTTAATGAGAACGCTTGATTTGAGGTGAGGTGGTAATGCTTTCAGTTTTGAATGGAGAATAGCTGAAATTGTGCATGGGTAGGCATGAGTGCTCTCCATTTTAAAGCTAGCGTATCTAGAATTCCCTGTCAGCCAGTGAAGGTTCTGCCTGAGTAGGCAGGAAAGGTTATAAAAGCATATATTGGGCAGTCCAGCCCCACCCTCAGCCTTTTGGAGGCATAGTTTCTGAAGTACCACTCGTAGCCATAAAAAGGCTGTCAATGCTTTGTGTATTTTTTGTACATCTGAGTGTTTAAGGAGGAGGGATATGGTCTACATTGGGTACAGTAGACGAGCAAACTACACCATTTTAAATAAGTGACATCTCCCAAGCTTCCAGCTCCTTTACAATTTTAGATATAAGGGATGGGTAGTTAACCGGTCCCCGACCGCGCGCCGTGTTTTCACGGCGGCAGTCGGGGAGCCCTGCGCGAATCGCCGTAAATAAGCGGCGATTCGCATTTGGCCACCAGGGGGCGCGCGCACCCGCCGCACTCCTGGGGAGTGTGCCCGCGGCTCGGGCGGACCCGATGTCCGCCGGCGAGCCGCGATGAGCGGCCACAGTGAAAGAACGGGGAACCGCAGATGTAAACACGGCGGTTCCCCGCTCTGTTAGTAGGGGCATGAGAGATCTACTGATCCCTGTCACTAGGATCAGTTAGATCTCTCATGCTCATGTTAGCCCAACCCCCCCCACAGTAAGAACACACCCAGGGAACATAGTTAACCCCTAGCTCCCCCCCCCAGGTTAATCCCTTCACTGCCAATGACATTTATACAGTAATCAGTGGACATTTAAATTTCTGATCGCTGAATAAATGTCATTGGTCCCAAAAAAGTGTCAAAATGTTCCGACATGTCCCCCCCAATATCGCATTACCGCTAAAAATCGCAGATCGCTGCCATTACTAGTAAAAAAAAACAAAAAAAAACCCAGAAATGAATTCTCATCATCCGTAAACGTGGCCACTTTTGCGCAAACCAATCAATAAACACCAATTGCGATTTTTTTTTTTATCGCAAATATGAGGAATTATATAAATCGGCCAAAAACGGTGAAAAAAAATGTTTTTTTATATATTTTTTTTGGATTTGAATTTTAGCAAAAAGTAAGAAATTTGGGTTTTTTTGCAAAATGGTCGCTCTTCTTTTGTTTATAGCGGCGATAAGAAATGACGCAGAGGCGATCAAATACCACCAAAAGAAAGCTCTATTTGTGGGAAAAAAAGGACGCAAATTTTGTTTGGGTACAACATCGCACGACCGCGCAATTGTCAGTTAAAGCGATGCAGCGCCGAATCGCAAAAAGTGCTCTGGTCCTAAAGTGCAAAATTCTTCCGGGGCTGAAGTGGTTAAGACAGTACAAAGAGGACAGCTCCCAGCGAATACCCAAGTATGTGATATGGTGAGGTGCCAGTATGAATGGGGAAGCCAATCTCCATTTGTCAGATTTCTTGGGTTGAAGCGCTAGTACCTCGCTTTTAGTTTAACCTTAGATTGATCTTAAAGCCAGAGCTTAATCGAAAGGCCGCAAAAATATGTTTAAGTTTGTCAAAGTCAGACTGGGGGTCAGTAGAGAACAACAGTATGTCATCCGCAAAGAGAGCAGAGCAAAAGGTTTGATTGCCTACCACTTACACCTTCAGTAGAATTAAGTAGTTTAGATAGTGGTTCGATAGGTACATTGAAGAGTAGAGGGGACAATGGGCAACCTTGCCTTGTTCCCTTTGTCAGGGGGATCGCGTCTGTGTGCTGTAAGAATCGTATAATGGGGCCTAAAAAGCCCAGGACGTCCATCACCATGAACAGCCATGAGACGCTGATGTTATCGAATGCTTTTTCAGCATTGAGTGATATGATGGTGACATCTTAATCTGTGTGTGATTTAGCATATTCTAGTGCCATCAGAACCTTGCAGATATTCAGGGTGGCTGAGCGTCCTGGAACAAAACCAGATTGGGCAGGGTAGAGTAAGGAAGGGAGTAGAGGGGCTAAGCGTGATGCTACAGTTTTAGAAAGGATTTTAGCACATACGTTAATTAGGGAAATTGAGCATTATGAGTCCGGGTGGAGCGGGTCTTTGCTCTTTTTAGAAATCAATTTAATGTATGCTTGCATTCCCGTGGGAAAGTATGGGCCCCCTTGCCACATAGCAGTGAAGACATGTTTCAGCGTGTCAGGAATAAAATCTTTTGTTAATTTATAAAATTCAGCTGTGTAGCCGTCCGGGCCCGGAGCTTTGGCTGATGCTAATGTCTTCAACTGATATGGGAGCACTGAGTATTTCTAATTGTGTGGGCTTGAGTTTGGGCATGTGTATTTTGTTTAGCAGCTCTGTTGCAACTGTCTGATCAGCCGGATCCTCAGAGTACAGCAAGGTATAGTAGTCAGCAAGGATTTTGCTGATTTCTGAGGGGGAAGTGGTAAGTGTGCCTTTGTCATCTTTAATGGCAGAGATGTAGGTCTAGGACCTGAGCACAGTTTTGCCAATAGTTTACCTGGTTTATTGCCAAATTTATGGAAGTGGCGGGTGCAATAGAACATTTTAGCGGCTAATAGTTCTTCTGCCCAAAGATCAAAATCATGTTTGGCTTTTTGCCAAGTCTGTATATTGTTGTGTGTACGATTAAGCGTTAAGAGTTGGTGCAACAGGCGCAGAGCCTCACTGGCTAATAGGTACTGTTGCTTAGAGATTTTTGTACTGAGCAGTAAAGGAGATAATTTTACCTCTCAAAAATGCTAATTTTACCTCTCAAAAATGCTTTGCAGGCCTCCCAAAAGATGTTTGGTTCAATAGTGTGTGCCCCATTTGTGGAAGCGTATTCAGCCCAAGCTTCATATAACATATGGCGAAAGTCCTCTTTGTCTGTCAGATAGGAGGGGAATTGCCAAACAGGTGTGAGGGAGGTTTAACATTTGTTAGATGTATGGAAATTGGGCTATGGTCTGATATTGCCATGTCTCCAATTACAGAGCCATGCAGCGTTGAAAGTAGAGCTGGGGAGGAAAAAAAGGAGTTATGTGGGGGTGAAAAAAAAGTATATTCTCGATCAATTGGATGTGTAAGTAGCCACATATCCACAAATCGCATGGATGTAATTGATTGGGCTAACAGGGTTGAGGTCTGTGGTGTAATAGTAGGGTGGCGAATTTTATGTGGTGGTGTGGCGGAGTGGTCCTCCAGTGGGGACATAATGGAATTAAAGTATTCCCCTACCAGGTGGAGGGTCTCAGGGACACCCATTATTCAGGATACCATATCTTGGAAGAAGTAGGTGTCAGGGGAGTTGGGGGCATATATTTTAGTAATGGCTTTGTCTTTGGTGGATAAAGTCATGTGTAGTGTCATTTTACGGCCAGTCGAGTCAGCCCATACCTCACGTATAGTATGTCTCACATTTTTTATGGAGCAGTATAGCCACACCAGTCTGCCCAAAGACACTTCAAATGTCTAAGGATCATCATACGCTTACTTGGAGAATGAAGCCCCTTAACATTCCAAGATACAATCTTTAGGTGACTCCCATCAGGTCACGAAGCCATGTCTGCAGGAGATGGATATGGTAGGTCGATAGGTTCAAATATGGTGTAGAGACAGGTAGCATGCCAACTCTCTGGGATTCACCCAAAGATTGTAAGTTATCTGAGATTATGGAAAGAAAACAGGTAAACATGAGCTCCAGCATACATATTTCAAACAAAACAGAAGCTTGAAAATGGGTAGGTGTGGAGGCCACCTTAGACTGAACGCTAACTTCACTTTTTTCCACATGGGTACTTATGTGGCATGCAGGACTTCAGCTGGCCACCTGCTTCTTCCTCAGGAGAAAGAATTTTAGCTTCGGTGGAGGGGAGGTAAGTGATAGGGTAGGAGAGGGTGGGGGGGAGGGGGAGGATGGGAGATAGGGATGAGGGATTTGGTGGGCCATGGAGGGTTGTAGGAGCCCTGTGCAGTACATATCATAATATGGTGTGTGCACTAGGGCAGCTCCATATTTATCCTGTAGGTTGAGAAGGGGGCTGGCTGGCTGCATAAGATATATCAACAATAAAACATACTTATATCAAAACTTACAAACCATGAAAAGAATGTACAATCTGTGGGTAGATAAAAGAAGGCCATATTGGCTCAAAGGAGTCCACAGAGTAAATTCAAGAATGAGGAAAAGGCAGGATGAAAAAAAGGAAGGGGGCATACTTCCCGTCTCCTATGTGATCCATCAGCAAAACTTTAAGGTTCTTTCAGCGGACTCCAGAGTGATCTTCCTTATGGGTGAAGCAGCTGCATTTGTACGGAGGTTTAGTGGGAGAGCGTTGTTTTCTGGGTTGAGTGGTAGCAGGGTGCGCTGGGGGATCGTCCGCAGAGTTGAAGTGTTCCATATACAGGCCGAGTGTATTGTTGATGTATTTATCTGCACCCTCAGGGGAGTGGAAAGTGAGGTTTTCTCCTGTTTGCAGGTGAATGTGGAGAACTGCCGGGTGTGCCAGGGTAAACTTAATTTGGTTTCAGATTCCCAAAAATGCTTTGAATTGTTTTCATCACCTGTACAGAATGGTTCGCAAACAGCAGTAGTACAGAGAGGGAACGTGACCTGCGAAATTTTTGCATGATAGCATTCTTATCCACATAGTTAAAGTACCTGACTATTACATGGCACGGTTTAGAGTGATTTTTTGGTGAATTGACTGATACGGTGGGCACGTTCCACAGTGCATGGGATGCGGAGACCCAGCTGCTCAGGGATAATTTTAGTGCATAGGTTCATGAGCTGTGCGTTAGTAACTGTTTCTGGCAGACCTACATTCAGCAAATCATTCCTGCGGGAACGATTTTCCAAATCATCGAATTTGTCCCATATGTCTCTGTGCGATGTAGAAATATGTGCCATCAATGCAGAGTTAGCTGTGGTCTCATCCTCTAGTGAGGATATGCGTTCCTCCGCCTGTGTGATCCGCTGGGCCTGAGCCTGGAGTTCCAGGTGAAGCTGCGCCATGCCTCTTTGGACTGTTGAGTCGACTGTGGCCATAAGAGTGGGGGCCAGGAGGATGACAACAGCCTGGGAACAGCCGTGTCTCCCGCGGTGGGCTGTGCGGAGGGGCCCATGCAGAGGTGGTGGGATCGCTCTGTGTAGTAATCCATGTGTGTCCCACCAGCAGCAGAGATAGGGGGGAGTTGCCCGAGGCTTTGCTGGCTTCTAGAGCCGATTTAATGGGGAGTGGAGCAGGAGCTGTCCATGTCCATGTCTGAACCGGAAATCCAAAATGTGCCTTTACAATCACTTTAATTTGTGTATAGCCTCCACATCTACAGGTGCGAAGTTAGAGTATGGTGACAGAGAGAATTAGGGATGTGTCAAACCATATTAATAATTCCTATAAAAACCTTCCGAGATAAACACCTTTATTCCATATATCCAGAGGAACATTTAATTCAGTCTGATTGTAGAAAACATGTTATGTTCATACATGAAGCTTCATAGTAACTTAAATGTGCAAAGAGACCATTAGTAGTCAATAAACGAAAACACCATTTATTTTGCAATGTACCACATAAAAGCATGTTACTTTTTTAATGTCTATTGGATTTTTTTAAGACTAATCAGATTACTAGACATGTGCAATTTGTTTGGACAGAATTCGAATTAGAATAGGTTCAGATAGTTTTCAAATTGATTCAAATAGTTTTCTAATTAATTTTGAATAGTTTTCGATTTCAAAAAGTTTGAAAATTTGAATAGTTTTCATATTCAAATTCAAATGGTTTTCAAATTCAAATAGTTTTCCAATTTCCAAAGAGAATAAATGAAAATAGAAAATAAAGGAATAGAATAGAAAAAAAATAATAGAATAGAAAATAATATAACAGAAAATAAAAGAATAGAATATAATAGAATAGAAATGCATAGCACACACCTAAACCCTACACTCTGTATGTAACATACTCCCCAAACCTGCACTCTAGACACAGGTCATCCCCTGAACTCTGCATTCTATACATAGCCACCCCTGATATCTACAATCTGTGCATGGGGCACCCTTGAAACTGCAATCCGTACATAGCATATCCCTAAACTCTGCACTGTGTACATAGATTATCCCTGAACTATACACATAATGCACTCCTGGTATTTATTGCCCTTTTAAAATTCTCCCACTGCAATTTGGCCACACCCATCATTCGATGCAGTTTGGCTGGGGGGGTTCTGCACCTATTCTCTGAGAAGGAAAGCCCTGGATAAACTTATATAATCTTACAGATACAACCGCCCCTTTGAGGGCAAGCATAATGCTGATGTGACAATGAAACTAAGATTGTCACCCCTGAGCTGGTGGGTTTAATTACTTGTCATCTGTTAAGTCAGTTCCTTGAGGCCAGGCAAATATAGAAAAGTCATTATTTTGAGTAAAAATAACTAATATCTGCCTATACATCACCAAATCTAAAGGCCCAAAACCTCAGCATGAAAAATTTGCCAATTGAGGGCTGTGTTTATATATGGAATGGCAGAGAGCGTCAAGCATACAATAATGCAGATGATTTGTATCCCACTGGAGCTCTCAATTAGCCCTCCTTAACTCAATAGGGTTTATTTACTTAAAGTGATTATAAAGGAAAAATTTAAATAAAGGATAACTTTTTTTAAAATAACAAATGTGTCATACTTACCTGCTCTATGCAATGATTTTGCAGAGAGCAACCTTGATCCTCCTCTTCTTGGGTCCCTTGCTGGCACTCCTGCCCCCCCCCCCCACCAAGTACCCCCCATAGCAAGCCACTTACTATGGGAGCACTTGTGCGTGCTCGCTCCCGAGCCAACTCTGTGTGTCCATAAGCCACACAGAGTATGGCTTTGCACTGCCCCCCTGATCCCTCCTCACTGTCTGTAATTGACATCAACAGGAGCCAATGGCTCCCACTTCTGTGTCTGAGCCAATGAGTAGAGAGAGAGCTGAGAGAGCCTCTGCTCTCCTGCACATCGCTGGAAAGAGATCAGTCTCAGGTAAGTAATTATTGGGGGGGGGGGGATGCTTGGGGGAACTGCTTGCAGAAGGTTTTTTACTTTAATGCAGAGAATGCATTAAGGTAAAAAAACCTTCAGCCTTTAGAACCACTTTTAAGGAGTAGAACATGTTCAAAGAAAAGCTCTCATTAGGGCTCATGCACACTGCATTTCAATGGAGCTCAAAGAAGCTGCTCCTACAGGCTTTTGAGCTTTCTTGAGCTCTCAATTTTTACTGCCTGGAAACTCTACTCCGTGTTAGCCAATGTGTCCATGCACGCTATGGCTTTTTTCAGGAGTTTAGAGGCATATGCTGCTACAGACAGAAAAGACCCCCCACCAAACTTGCGTTTTTGAGAGGAGTTTTCGAGCAGAAAAGATGCCTAAGTGCCCCAAAATTCATGAAAAAGCTCAAAGAAACTTGAAAATGCACAAAAAAAGAGAAAACAAACTGAGGGGAGGGTTTGTGAAAAAAGGAGCTCAAGAAAGCTCAAAGAAGCTTGAAGAAGCTCAACAAAAAATGTGCAAAAGAGCACAAAAAAGCACAAGCTTCTTCAAGCTTTTAGGCACAGAAATAACAGCTCAAATGCCTGTAAAAGCAGCTTTTTTTGAGCTGAGGTATGCATGAGCCTTTAAAGTGGTAGCAAAGCAAATTTTTACTAATCTTAGTGAAGACCTCAGCCACTTAATCATATGCAAGCAATAAAACTGTTTTTAAAATGTTCCTTGCACCTGATTGGGTATTCTTTGAAAATCACTTAGTTTTACTTTATTCACACAGCTAAGTGAAAATTGTACAGTGGACATGCTCTGCTCCTAAGTAAATCAATGTTTTAGTATTAAAAACATATTGCTGTATGCCAACATTCTGAAAAATGGGCATCTGGTCTTTACTACCTAGTTTTAAAGTAAACTGCACATATAATTAAAATAAAAAGGTTTTATAAGTTAAATCAATAGAATAACCTACTTAACAATAGCTAAGCATTAACTTGTAAGCTTGTTCTACCCCGTATAGGCAAAGGAAATATTTGCTTTGTCTCCATATACTACTCAGACTTTATGAGCTCAAATTTTAAGGCTGGGAAGTTTGCAAGTATTTTTCTTAATAGCCAAACCTCACTTGGTTTGAACATGTCAAATTGGAATTTGAAATTCTTATCCAAACTCAGTCAAGCTTGAGCTTTGAAGGCGTTTTTCTATAAAATCCAGAATAGCTTTGGTGTACTGCATTATAATGAAGCCCATACAAACCCAATGGATTGCTTAGGCAGTTAAGATCCATGTGAAAAAAATCTCAGTGAAGTAAATAAATTTGTTAAGTTTATCTCAATAACCATTCATGGAGCTAACACTACAAACTGCATTTTATTTTCTGTTTAACCCATTTACCGACAAGCCTATCTGGAAATGTGTGTGCCAAGAAAGATTTCTGCAGAATAAAGTAAATTGTTTATTTTCTTTTTAGATCATCCGCTCATTTTAGTAATAATATTGTGATATATTCTGAATTTAATATTTTATATCTACATATAAAGAGCTAGCCAGAGAGGTTACCTAGGAAAACGTGGCCGTCTCAAACATCCTTCCCTATACCAACATTAACAACATTAATGCATATATCAACCTAAAAATCAGGTTTCGGTGGACAAAAGCAGATGCATTGTCCTGGCAACTTATAATATAATATAATATAATATAATATAATATAATATAATATAATATAATGAGGAAATCTAGCTCCAAGACATTGTCCTGACCCGTCATGCAAATCTTTATACTGTACATACCTACAAGCACAATCTGAACACAAACCAATTTTTTTATACAGTTATAAACTGTACATTTTACAGTTTGAAACTGTTGTAATTTATAAAAAGAAATACATTTTAAATCTGTAAATCCAACATTTTTGTTCTGTTTTTCCAAAATAAAAATGACACTTGCCAATGGTTGCCAGAAAAATTCTGTAAAAAACACAACTTTACGGTTCATAACAGCTCACAACAGTTTTAAACTGCACACTTTTACAATTTAAAACGGTTATAGGAATAATATATATATATTATGCAGCATTTCCCTGCACTGGGATCACAATATATCTATATATGCAATACAACAAAAACCAAATCAAAATAAATACCAAACACACTTTTTTTTACAATAAATTGGAGAAGTACTTCACCATTGGAGTCCTCCTCTGTTTTTCTACATCATCCTCTGAGTTTTAAGGCACAGTGGTTTGTTCCAGTCCTATCAATAGCTGCCACTGCTGCTGGAGGACATTGTGACACGCGCTTTTGATCTCTGTCATGGGGATCATGGCTTTCCGGTGAGTGGGATGCGACATTGGTGATGGTAAAGGTGAATATCACCCTGTATGTCCTGCTGATTTGCACTGCAAACTTTAAGAATCCGGCACCTTTGTACCTATGAACTGTTTCTTTCTTGCATATTGGATATATACTATTTGCAAGTTATCAATCTAATATGAACTTTATTTATGAATTGATTTACACATTATTTACTTTAGATGACTAATGTGTGACAGGGTTTGCACAGGTCACTTTGACACATTGCACTTTAATTATTGTATTGTATTTTGTTTATATTGCACCTTACAATATTGTACTTGTGGGAGTGTGGCTTAATTTTCAGTTTTTTATTTGTACACACGACTTTTTGTTTGGTATACGTGCAGCCCTACCACAACACTTGCACCTAAATTGCGCGGGTAAAGGAACCATTCAAGGTTTCAATCTGTTATTTGTTATATTATATTAGCAATATAAAGTCCACAAAAAAAATCTTCCTCCACTTTGTGCTGTGTTATTGTGTCAATAATCAGCATGCAGTGGGTCCCGCCACTTTTCTCCAATCATGAACCAATAACTCTCGTTATTAGGTCTATATGTGCGGGTCCCCTTGGGGGAATGAATGTGCTCGAATTCCTCCTCACATAAGGATCTTCTCCTTTAAAGCTTGCTACCCGGTCTGTGTCCCTTTAACCACTTGCCGACTGCCTAGCGTACATTTACTGCGGCAAGTTGGCTCCGCTGTGCAGCTCGCCACCTATATACGGCAATCCGCACTGCCGCAGTTGCGGGCGGGCGTGCACTGCAGGGAGAGCGCTCTCGTGCCCGCCGCACTCTGAGTGAATGTGGCCGTGGGTCGGGCGGAGTATATGTCGGCTGGAGAAACGCGATCATCTTCTACAGAGGAAGAACGGGGAACTGCCGATGTAAACACATCGGTTCCCCATTCTGTCAGTGGGCATGACAGTGATCTACTGATCCCTTTCATCAGAATCAGTTAGATCTGTCATGCCCCTGCCAGCCCAGCCCCCACACAGTTAGAACACGCTGAGGGAACACACTTAACCCCTTACTTGCCCCCTTAGTGTTAACCCCTTCCTTGCCAGTAACATTTATACAGTAATCAATGGCTATTTTTAGATCTGATCGCTGTATAAATGCTAGTCCCAAAAAAGTGTCAAAAGTGTCAAAAATGTCTGATCTGTCCACCTCAATATCGCAGTCCCAATAAAAACCGCAGATCGCTGCCACTACCAGTGAGAAAAAAAATAATAACAAAAACGGCATAAATGAACTCTCATGGTTTGTAAATGCAGCAACTTTTGCGCAAACCAATCAATAAATTCTTTTTGTGCTTTTATTTATCAAAAATATGAGGAAGAATATATATCGGCCAAAACTGATGAATATATATTCTATTTATATATTTTTTTTTTGGATATGTATTATAGCAGAAAGTAAAAAATATAACTTTTTTTCAAAATTGTCGCTCTTTTTTTTATAGCGCAAAAAATAAAAACCGCAGAGGTGATCAAATACCACCAAAAGAAAGCTCTATTCTTGGGGAAAAAAGGACGTCAACTTCGTTTGGGTACAGCGTCGCACGACCGTGCAATTGTCAGTTAAAATGATGCAGTGCAGAATCGCAAAAAGTGCTCTGATCAGGAAGGGGGTGAATCCTTCCGGGGCTGTAGTGGTTAAGGGACCTCCAATCTCTGTCTGTACCTCTGTTAAAATTCTCAAGCAGACATTTCATAGTGTAGTAAGATCAGTACCAACATGTATTAAAAGTATTGAACTTACAGTTAAAAAGCAGTAAATTCACCTTCAAGATATAAAAACATCTGTGATAAACCCTCCTTCAGCATCAGCGTCACCCAGCTCCTCCCACATGTTATGTCACAGCCTTGTGACTTCCACAGGGAATTTATAATTGTTGTAATTTTGAAAAAAATACATTTTGAAATGGTAAATACAATAACCTTTTTTTGTTGAATTAGGAATACCACCTTTTTAGACAGACTAATGGCCTATACACACTGTGCAACTGTCGTACAACAACGGTCATACAACAGCTTGTTGTATGATAATCCGACCATTAGAAATTAGAAAAGAAAACTTTGATGGCCAACAAGCCGTTTTACGACTGTTGATTCTTGTGTACAGAAGTTGGGCCAAAAAAAGTTGAAAGTGCAAACACGCATGCTCAGAATCCAGGAAGTGTTCAGTCGTATAAACCTGTGTTCCTAATTCACAAATCACATTCACCTGAACGTCCTCGTTATACGCTCCCAACACATGACTATGTCTGGCTTTGTTGGCCGATTACTAAACTCATATCAGTACGCTAGATACAGCTGCCACCAGTACGTGCGTTTGTACAACCGGTGCACCGTGTGTACGAGGCATAAGTGTGCCACTAAGTGTCTTAAAGTGTGTAGATGACATAACTGAAATCCACCCTGCATGGGTGCAGAGTAAAGCAGTAGAGTCGCTTTGCGTCACCTCACAATGCAGTTTGTCTCTGCCTTAAGGCAGTGGCATTGTCCACTTTTTGATTATAAATTAAACAATGCTGCTACCATTTCTCACCTTCTCATTTCCCATGCTGGAACCAAGTACAGTTGTTTTTTTATATATATAGCCATATTGGTTATGAGAGACAATTTGCCAAAATACAAGAGAAATATTTACTTAATGTGTAGAGAGTGTTTTGCAGTGGCAATGACAAGACTTTTACAGTCAAAGCAATATTTACATAAACAACTGAATTTTCAGTGGTGGCACCGTCATATGGGAGTTGGCACGATTGGGAGTCCAAAGTCCTGGGAAATCCAACCTAAAAGCACAAAGAAAAAAGACAGAAGCCGGAGGGTGAAGGAGAAAAGCAAACATAATAGTGGCCACTGGGCTAGGCCATATCACATATTCACAATTTCATATACGAGATAGGCAGGCAAGTGGTGTGGCCTTTTTGCCCTCTCAAACTGAACTTAGTGCACACACAAAATAATCTCAGTGGTGGTGACAGTAGGGTAGTAGAACACACATTCACAATCACATACATGTGGTCTGTGTGAGCAGACTTAGGCTTAGGCATAGGCAGACAAACAGTGTGGCCTTTTTGTGTTCTCACACTGAACTTCCATGCAGACAAAAATGCCCAAAACACCTGTGGCCGAGTAGTACTAGCAAACATCCCAATTCTGTGACCTGTGAAAGCAGAGTTACACAGACAAGCATGCTGGAGTGGAAAAGCAGGAGGGATACTTCTTGCTCAAAGTCCTGCTGGAAATGGTGACGGGTGGGAAACAGGAACGCGGTTTTATGGATCCTTAGCGGCGTGCGTGATGATATCATGAAAATAGCCAGTGCACATGTACAGACCCAATTTTCTGCCTCAATGAGCGCCGGAGATGGGCGATGATATCATCGACCATCTCCTGCACGCCGCATGTGTAATGTGAACAATGATTTTTCTGGGGGTTCTCACGGACTCCTGCCATCCATAAATGGACATTTATGGATAACTTGTAAGTGGTTAAAACTTATGGACTGTCCGCAAATTTACAAATGGTTGGCAACCCTGCTACAGTACATCTCTAGTGTTTTGCTGAATAAAAGGCAGGTAATCATTTTTGCAAACTAACAAACCAGCCTGATTTATATGTTTTACCCTTTTTGGATGATTGTAAAAACCACTTCTCCACAGCAGCAAAGCAACAAACTGAAAGAGCTCACTATTAAGCACAAAACCCACCAAGCTAATTATCTTGGTCAGTCATCATTAATATTATTATGACTGCAAAATATGGCCTCCGATCTATAGAGAAATTATAAATACTAATATGTAATATATTATAAAAAAGCACATGCTCAGTATGATGCAGCATATTTCTGGTACAAAAGGCTGAACTAAGGATATAAAAGAGGCAGGAATGCAGGAAAATTAAAGTGAATAGAATTTAGGACAGTATTAGCAAGCAAACTAAAGCTTACAGTTATGCAAAGGCCAGGAGCTGAAGAGCTTTGAGCCAGAGGGATGAGCAAAAAACAGAAAATTTTATGCTTACCTGACGGTAATTTTCCTTTCCTGATGCATAAGCATGACAGCATATACGTATGGGATAGGCTCCGCCCCTCGCCCAATTCCAGGACCAGTTATACTATATAAGTAAGTCGCCTCCCACCAGGCAGCATTCTCGTCATTTATGATCACTGTGAAGCCCTTAGGGAGGGACCTATATGCTGTCATGCTTATGCAGCAGGAAAGGAAAATTACCGTCAGCTAAGTATAAAAATTTCAGTTTTCCTGACACAGGCATGACAGCATATACATATGGGGATGCAACAAGCACCAGATGACCAGGGTGGGCAATGCTGAAGTATTTAAGTCGAGGATTAGATCTTTTCCACATGACTGAAATGTATTGTAGCTAAGGCCGCTGGATCCACTTTAAAATGGACCCCAAATGTGTTGAATGTAGACCAGGTTGAAGTTTACATATTAGTTCTGGAGGTACTCCCTTGAGTTCTGTCCATGGATGAGCAATCTGTGGTCTCTGCGCTCAATTGATGGATTTGTCCTAGCCCTTTAAGCCCCTTGACTAACTTGATCCACACCACTGAGATTGTCTTTAATGGGCAGTGATTGTCCTCTTCTGATGCTGCTAGGCCTGAAGAGTCCATTGTTTGCCCTTTGAAGAAAGGCCACTTCCATGAGTCTCTTTAACCTCAGATCTATTTCCGATGCTTGTGGTACTTCAGACACTTTAGTTTGGATATGCCGGAAGGATGATGACCTAACCCAGATGCAAAAATGCAGACCTCTGTATAGTGCTGAGGAAGAGACTAGAGCCATTCTGCTTGATAATGACAGTAAGAAGGTAGTTTACAGCCTGACACTTGGATATATGAGATCCTTCTTCTAGACATATTAGCCATACGAAATACTGCTTTAGTGTTACTGGCCATATTGAGGAAGAGTGAGACAATGAGTCCCTCACTATTTGGAAGATCCACAGGGAGAGAACACTTTGCACAGGTTATTTGGAATTGTTTTACCGAGATATGCAACAGTGAGGACACGACCAAGCCTCATCTACCCTTTAATCCCATATCTAGGCTTACTTGTATACAATTCAATCCTTACAGCAGGGAACAGAGGATTCAATCCTTTAAATTCTGCAAGGTTTCCTATGATCTAATATGCCTGAAGTTTGGAGTAGGTGCCCTGGCTTCAATAGGGTTCCAAACACTAAAGGTGAGACCTCCAGGTGAGCCTTCACTTTGGATGATACAGTTGGCCACTCTGTATGAGGTATTGAATCTCAGGAAGGAGAATAGGAGGTTCCCGGTTTAGAGACTGTACCCGAGGATATCATGGCCTGCAGGCATCCGGGCAATTATTGTCCTCATCACCACTGAGTGACTTCAGATCCTGATAAGGAGCCTGGAGACCACTAGGTTTTTTTGATATACATATTGGCTAATCTGCAGACCCAGCTGGATGTCAGCAGTTCCACTGCTTCCACCTCTGGGATGCCACCAGGTTACTGTCAGGTCAATTTCCTGATAGCTTTATTTGTTGTAGATCTCTTAAACCAGCTTGTTGGTTTGGAGACCATCCCTTGACATCCAATGGCTTTGTACCTTACAGCGTCTGATAGGAAGTGCTAGGAAACCCGAACCCAAAGGGCTGGCAAACCTGTGTGGGAAATACCTCTGGCAGAGGTTCACTATCATAATGGCGTAACCTGGGGTGGGACTTTAAATATGCCAAATGAGAACATACGACTGCAAAAAATGGGTAAAATTTCATATAGATTTTATTGTACTTTCACAAATCCATAAAGTATGTTGAAAACATATCATTAAAGAGGACATAAGTACAAATTATAAACCCTTAAAGATCTTGAATCGTCACATGCACATGCAACCCTTGACCATCTGACACGTGCATGTGATGATTCATGATCTTTAAGGGTTTAGAATTTGTACTTATGTCCTCTTTAATGATATGTTTTCAACATATTTTATGGATTTGTTAAACTACAATAAAATCTATATGACATTTAACCCATTTTTTCCAGTCGTATGTTCTCATTTGGCATATTTAAAGTCCCACCCCAGGTTATCCCATTATGATTTGCAACTAATTCAGGGATGATACCAATGTGTTCATTTGATTATTTATATATGGCATGTCGGATTGGAGCTAACCCCCTTCAGCCTGTTTGACCCACTGACTGAAAAGCAGTGGGTCCATAGCATCTGGTGAGTGCGGGCAATATAGGGGTCACTAGTCACGCTTCACCTTTCACTTGGATGTTTTACTTGAGCACTGAAGAAGCACTTTATTTGGAGCACCTTTTGCACTATATGAACTTTTTGCACTTTATGAACTTTTTGTGGATTTTATAGCTTGTTTGGACTCTTTGTTAGGGGTTGGCACTGATATTTCTATGCCCAGTGTTAAGCAGGTCTATGACCTGAGGTAGAGCAGCCCCCCTACTGAGAAATATTTTGCACAGATATATATAATTTTTATGCACTGATATTTATAAGAATGTTATTTGCACATAGGTAGGCGCTGATATATATTGTACAACATATATGGCATGTCACCCATCTCCTCAACTATTAAACAGAGGTTCACTAGTCTTACATTCCTTCTTAACAGCGAAGATAGGACCTTCCAATTTTGCTGAATCTTTGGAGCATAGCTGATGCTCTCTTTGTTGCATATTCAGAGGACTTCAGCCTGAGACCATTGCAACTCTGACCTTGTACACTTTGTCCTCCACTGGCAAGAATACCCAACAAAGTAATAGATTGTGATGATTGGTATGCCCGGTAGCTGATAAAAGCTGAAAAGATTAGCTAGCGTAGCTATCCCCCAAAGGGATTTGTCTCCTCTGTGGAGTCACTGTTCCTGGTTCAGGAAGCAAGTCTTCCATATCTACATAAACCAGTTAATAAAGTTCTCAACCTTCCAGTGAGCCCCTCAGATCACATGGATTACTACAGCCTACTTCTCTACCCTTTTGCGACCGTGAGGAAGAGCTATAACTTGTTCAATTGAGATACTAATATTAACTGAACTTTATTCTTAGTATTTTCATAACTGCTTCCACGAAGGTCATTGCTGTAATGAGACTAGTTGGTCTCATTCCAATTTGATCAGAGTCTGAACTAGAACTTTTTTCCAGGACCTGGAAGACATTGCGCCAGCAAGCTGTTGCCCAAACAAGGATCACCTGTAGCCCTTGCTCACGCAAGACGGCCACTACTGCGCCTAATGTCCTGGGAAATACCCTTGTGGAAAGGTCAATGTCTTCCAGATGAACTTGTAGTGAAACTCTCGAATGGCCAATCGAAGGTGCTTGCAGAAGCATGAGTGTGTCAAAGTGTGTATATAGTATACACACACAGTCTAGAGACAACCTACAATCCTACCCAATGGCTTGAGTGATTGATTGCCACGATGCCATATGAAGTTTTGAATCCTAATCATTCTACTTCATGCCCAAGTCTGCTTTTTGACTAAGGACAATGCAGACATAATCCTTGACATCTTCTTTGGCTGGATGGCTCACCATTGAACAAGATGTAGTAACACTTGTTTTCCAGTGTTAATTGCTCTAAGGAGTCACGGAGGGAATGAAAAGTTCTAATGGCTTCCTTAATGCACAGGACCCACGGATCCTAAACCTAATTCATTTACATATAATTTTGCCAGCCGACTCCTACTGGGTGATATGGGTGAAGAAACTCTGTTGCTCCCAGAAAGAAGTAGACTCAGCTTTTAGGTAAGCAAATAAAGATGATTATAAATTCTTTCATTCTCTTCTATAGTTTTTCCTAGGTTTAACCTGTCACTTAATCTTCGTTACTTTGCCTTTTGGCTATCCTCTGGTCATTGGTAATTAACAAAAGGTACTAATCTCCCTTCTAGATCACTGAATCTGACTTAAACAGTAACCACTCCAACTTAAAAGCAGTATGAGTCACTTGTGGGATAAACCATAAGGGTTAACTTACCACAACAGACTACAGCATGCAGTCTTGTATCCACAGTGGCTGAACTGCAACAATGGCCAATTCATTTTCACTCTAGGATCAGACATCATAGAGATTTTATCACTAGCCAGAGCTTATCTTTCATCTTGTCTGAGATCCAGACATTCTGGCTACCGAAGTGAGCTCATCAGTGGGCCACAAAGCACTATTTAGTAGTAGTATAAAGCTTCCTTTCCAAGTCCATTCACTGTTCCAGGGCCTCTGGAAAGTACATTGCTTCTTCAGCTGGCAGAATAGCACCCCTGGCTAATCTGATGAAGACTGTTTGGTTGGCTACTTTTGAAGCAGAGATACTCTTTAAACAAGCTTAGTTGTTTCATTAGCTTAGTCCCTGAGCATTATTGAATAGAGATCCACACAGTTGGTTGGGATAAAGTCATAGCAATTTCCCAGAAGCAAGCTATTACCTACCAGCTAGGGCTGACACCTCTGGCCAGTCTGATAAAGACTCCCTGGCAAACTGTTTCAGAGGTAGAGGTTGCTTTTAAATAAACACCGCTACTTGATTAGGCTTGATATGGAACAATTAGAGTCCATAGGCCTTCTCAGTCTCTGCCCATTTGTCGATGCCTCTGGCCTGCAACTTGGCATTATATTTTGGCCGACCTGCCAGCTACCACCAGCCAACTATTGCCCAAGATGATTATTGTAGTGATATTTCCTTAGTCTGCCTCTCCTGTCAGTTAACCACTTGCCGACCGCTGATCGGCATCTGACGGCGACAGAGTGGCTCTGTAAGGCAAAACTCTGTCATACGACGGCGGCTGCCAGATAGCGCAAAGTGAGCGCGCGCGCGCCGCCGGAGGTGCGCCAGCGCGCTCACTGTGTCCGGGGAGGGCCAGGGAGAGGGTGCGGCGGAGTGGATCTCCGCCGGCCACCCGCGATGCCCCCCCCCAGAGTGAAAGAACGGAGGTCCGTGTAAGTAAACATGGACCTCCGTTCTGTGAGAGGGGGAAGGGCTGTAATCACAGCCTTCCTCTACACGGAAGGTGTGATCACTTCCCTTCCCCTGTTAGGGCAGTCCCCCCACAGTTAGAACATGCCCAGGGAACACAGTTAACCCTTAGAGCGCCCCCTGCAGGTTAACCCCTTCACTGCCAATGGCATTTACACAGTAATCGTGCATTTTTATGGCACTAATCGCTGTATAAATGCCAATGGTCCCAAAAAAGTGTCAAAATGTTCCGACATGTCCACCCCAATATCGCAGTACTGCTAAAAATCGCAGATCGCCGCCATTACTAGTAAAGAATAAAAAAAAATAAAAACCCCAAAAATGAATTGTCATCATCCGTAAACGCGACCACTTTTGCACAAACCAATCAATAAACGCCGATTGTGATTTTTTTATCACAAATATGAGGAAGAATATAAATCGGCTAAAACCGATGAAAAAAAATGTTTTTTTATATATTTTTTTTTGGATTTGTATTTTAGCAAAAAGTAAGAAATTTGTTTTTTTTTGCAAAATTGTCGCTCTTCTTTAGTTTATAGCGGCGATCAGAAATGACGCAGCGGTGATCAAATACCACCAAAAGAAAGCTCTATTTGTGGGAAAAAAAGGACGCAAATTTTGTTTGGGTACAACTTCGCACGACCGCGCAATTGTCAGTTAAAGCGACGCAGCGCTGAATCGCAAAAAGGGCTCCGGTCCTAAAGCTGCGAATCCTTCCGGTCCTTAAGTGGTTAAATACATAGTTCTAATGTTGCCTCTTTGGCTTCCAATGCAGACACTTCCACGTCTTCTTTTTTTGTCTCCAACCAGGACAACCCCCAAAATACATAGATTCTTATTCTGACTTACATCGGTATACTGGTATCTGAACCGAGGAGTCCTCTCTCAAAGACTACCCTCTCCAACTGATATAACTCTATTAGTCTTACACGACTACTTACATTCAGTCTTATTCTTAGATACATAAAACCCCCAACAGGACCAACCTCTGTTTTTTTCTTCTGCACCTTCAC
Source organism: Glandirana rugosa (assembly GCA_018402905.1). Classification (NCBI taxonomy): domain Eukaryota; kingdom Metazoa; phylum Chordata; class Amphibia; order Anura; family Ranidae; genus Glandirana; species Glandirana rugosa. Next base: position 60,442 of record BLSH010410350.1, on the reverse strand, counting down.
AGACGTAACCTTCGGTTTCTCCGTTGTAATCTTGATACATAAATTGGTGAATTCCTGGCCTTCCTAAGCGTCGAAATCCTGGCCTCGGGAAAAACGCTAA
>BLSH010410350.1:6760-22178 GCA_018402905.1 Glandirana rugosa | reverse complement strand
ATGTCTTTAGGGTTTACTTAATATTAGTTTTTTTCCTATCTACTATGTAATTCACACGTATAGTTTTTACTTCCTTTTGCAGCCCTCTAGGGCTTTCCAGGACTTTGTTACAGCCATTTTTGTGCCTAAAAGTTCGGGTCCCCATTGATTTCAATGGGGTTCGGTGTCCGTGCGATGTTTCGGGTTCCGTCCGGACCCGGACTTTGTCCCGAAGTTCGGCCGGACCAGCAGAACCCAAACCTCCAGAGGTTCGCTCAACTCTATATATGGACTCTGTGCTTAAGAGCCTTTCCAGGACATATTTTGGACACCCATAGCTGCAATTTGTTAACTTTCTGGTTGTATGTGGCACTCCATGTTATATTGATTTGCACTAATTATTTATTTATTATACTTGATATGCACAATAATTCATTAATTTGATATGCACACTTAATGTATCATCTATCCTTTTTTTGATTATAATTCATTTGGGATTTCTGTATCCACTAATAATGATTTTTGTGTATTTTTAGCGAACATATTGCTTGATAAAAATTTGTGCAAATATCACCGGGTCTCAAAAAGTAAGTAGCACCTTCCTTTTATTTTACTGGTGCTATGCCTTCAGAAGATGTATGGTTTGAGGGTCTTTCACAAACTCTTAAAAATGAAAAAGCAATGGAAAAACTGCAAAAATGGCCTGGCCATCTGAGTTTAAAGGTGGAGCGCAGGGCCTGTCAGCGAAAGCATCAAAGGATGCTCTAAAGTTTAAGCCATTTTTATGAAAGTGGGTAGCTCCTTGTATGTGATCATATTTTTTCTAGATATATTTATTCTTTGATATACCATGGTGTTATCTCCTGTCGTGTTTACCAGGAGTAGATATTAGTGTTCCTTTTCTCTGTTTCACTTACTGTTTAGTTGTTATATTGAGGCATTGGATTTATTTATTGTGCACCTTTGGCATTATCCTTCTATATTTTGCTGCTATACACTTATAAGAAGTTATAACATATGGTAGTTTAAGGCCCTTTTCACACGGCATTCTGTTCAGGTCTGCCTGTCTGTTTCTCAGGCAGACCTGAACGGATGCTCCATGCAGCCCTACGGAGCGACGGATGTCAGCGTTGACATATCCGCTGACATCCGCCACTCTCGGATCTGATCCTGTCTGTGAAATCCAGATGGATGGAAACCCTATTTTCCATCCATCTGGAGAATGGGATTGGAGCAGATCGGATGAAAACAGATAGGCGGATCCATTTTCATCCGATCCCCCATAGAGTAGAGCGGGGCTCTGACAGATCTGTCTCAGCACAGTGAGTGGAGACGGATCTGTCATCTGCCTGCTCAGCAGGGGTCAGCGGATCGATCCCTGCTGAGCAGAACGGAGTCCGCAAACGGACACGGCTGTGTGAAAGGGGCCTAAATAAGCATTTTGATGACTTTATTATGCTTGAGGAATATTATATACAGTATCTCATAAAAGTGAGTACACCCCTCACATTTTTGTAAATATTTTATTATATCTTTTCATGTGACAACACTGAAGAAATTACACTTTGCTACAATGTAAAGTAGTGAGTTTACAGCTTGTATAACAGTGTAAATTTGCAGTCCCCTCAAAATAACTCAATAGATATCCATAAATGTCTAAACTGTTGGCAACAAAAGTGAGTACACCCCTAAGTGAAAAAGTCCAATTTGGGCCCAAAGTGTCAATATTTTGGGTGGCGACAATTATTTTGGTCGCCTTTTGATGACTTTATTATGCTTGAGGAATATTATATACAGTATCTCACAAAAGTGAGTACACCCCTCACATTTTTGTAAATATTTTATTATATCTTTTCATGTGACAACACTGAAGAAATGACACTTTGCTACAATGTAAAGTAGTGAGTTTACAGCTTGTATAACAGTGTAAATTTGCTGTCCCCTCAAAATAACTCAATATATATCCATTAATGTCTAAACCGTTGACAACAAAAGTGAGTACACCCCTAAGTGAAAAAGTCCAATTTGGGCCCAAAGTGTCAATATTTTGCATGGCCACAATTATTTTCCAGCACTGCCTCTTGTGCACTGATCTCTTGGGCATGGAGTTCACCAGAGCTTCACAGGTTGCCACTGGAGTCCTCTTCCACTCCTCCATGATGACATCATGGAGCTGGTGGATGCTGGAGACCTTGTGCTTCTCCACCTTCTGATTGAGGATGCCCCACAGATGCTCAATAGGGTTTAGGTCTGGAAACATGCTTGACCAGTCCATCACCTTTACCCTCAAATTCTTTAGCAAGGCAGTGGTCGACTTTTAGGTGTGTTTGGGGCTGTTATCATATTGGAATACTGCCCTGCGGCCTAATATCTGAAGGGAGGGGATCATGCTCTGTTTCAGTATGTCACAGTACATGTTGGCATTCATGGTTCCCTCAATGAACTGCATCTCCCAAGTGCCGGCAGCACTTATGCAGCCCCAGACCATGACACTCCCACCACCATGCTTGACTGTAGGCAAGACACACTTGTCTTTGTACTCCTCACCTGGTTGCCGTCCCACACGCTTAACACCATCTAAACCAAATACGTTTATCTTGGTTTCATCAGACCACAGGACATGGTGCCTGCAATCCATGCCCTTAGTCTTCTTGTCTTCAGCAAATGTTTGAAGACTTTCTTGTGCATCATCTTTTAGAAGAAGCTTCCTTCTGGGATGACAGCCATGTGGACCAATTTGATGCAGTGTGCGGCGTACGGTCTGAGCACTGACAGGCTGACCCCCTACCCCTTCAACCTCTGCAGCAATGCTGGCAGCACTCATACGTCTATTTCCCAAAGACAACCTCTGGATATGACGCAGAGCACGTGGACTCAACTTCTTTGGTCGACCATGGCAAGCCCTGTTCTGTGTAGAACCTGTCCTGTTAAACCGCAGTATGGTCTTGGCCACTGTGCTGCAGCTCAGTTTCAGTGTCTTGGCAATCTTCTTATAGCCTAGGCAATCTTTATGTAGAGCAGCACCTGCTCCCCATTCACACCTGAGACCTTGTAACACTAAGGAGTCACATGACACCGGGGGAGGAAAAATGGCTAATTGGGCCCAATTTGGACATTTTCACTTAGGGGTGTACTCACTTTTGTTGCCAGCAGTTTAGACATTAATGTCTGTGTGTTGAGTTATTTTGAGGTGACAGCAAATTTACACTGTTATATAAGCTGTACACTCACTACTTTACATTGTAGCAAAGTGTAATTTATTCAGTGTTGTCACATGAAAAGTTATAAAAAAAATTACAAAAATGTGAGGGGTGTACTCACTTTTGTGAGATACTGTACCTAACATATCATGTGCACGGACTATATAAATATAGTGGGAGATTAGCTTGTGGGGATCACCTTTCCTGAGGAAAATAGCGTACAGGAAACTTTCTTTCAAATCTGTTGACTTGCCAGGTTTATTGGTAAAGGTTTGCAGGTTAAAAACAAACAAAACAGAAAATAAGTCCTTGCCATTCTCACTAAATTAAACAGTATAGTTTCCTCAGCATATGGTGTGGGGCTTGCCCCCGACACCCACAAAATATAAGCCAAAATGCAAACCTTGTCTTTTAAAGTCTAAACAGACACAGCGCTACCTCAGATCCCTCTCTGAGTTCCAGGTCAGAGCTCTAGTGAGATCTCTTCCTGATTATTTAAGCCACCTGCTGGTGGACTCCAGTGGACCACAAACTCTGGACCGGAACCAGCCCTGCCATGGTGGCTGTTAAAATCCAGACCGGACTATGTTTAATCCAGTCCAAATGAATGCATACGAGGCAACAGGTAGCATCCGTCTACCACTTTGCCTTGCATCCTTCCCCTCTACTCAAGCCCCTGCAGCTGAGCAACTTTCCCAACCATACAGTGAACCCGGGAGAGGGCATCTGCATTGTTCTGGAGTCTATCCACCCTGTTTTCCACTGTGAACATAAATGGCTGCAGGGCCAGGAACCACCTAGTGACTCAACTATTTTTCTCCCTGTTGCCACACATCCATTTCGGGGGGCCATGGTTGGTGACTAGTAGAGTTGAGTGAGCCCGAACTTTGGGGTGTCCGTGACCCAGACCCAAACCCGGACATTTGAAAAAAAGTTTGGGTTTGAGTTTGGGGTTCGGGTATTTGATCCCGCCTGTTGAATAGCTGCAGGGCAGCCAATCAACAAGCGTTTCACTGGTTTGCCCTTAGAAACCATCACAGCCATGCCTACTAATGGCATGGCTGTGATTGGCCAGTGCATCATGTGACCCAGCCTCTGTATAAGCTGGAGTCACGTAGTGCTGCATGTCACATGCTCTCAGGCTAGTGTAGGGAGAGGGTGCTGCCAGCGCTGTGAGGGGCAGATTGCAGATATAATAACATCTCATCCTGCATTACAGAACGATCTGATTCTGGACTAGGTAGAGATTACTACTACTGCTTTGAGGGACAGATTGCAGATCTCATCCTGCATTACAGAACGATCTGATTCTGGACCAGGTAGAGATTACTACTACTACTGCTTTGGGGGACAGATTGCAGATCTCATCCTGCATTACAGAACGATCTGATTCTGGACGAGGTAGAGTCTACTGCTTTGAGGGACAGATTATTGTTCTAAAATCATCTCCTAGTTCTATAGGGTCAGGTTCCTGCTGTTGCTGTAAGGGACAGATTATTGTTCTAAAATCATCGCCTACTTCTATAGGGTCAGGTTACTGCTGTTGCTGTAAGGGACAGATTATTGTTCTAAAATCATCGCCTACTCCTATAGGGTCAGGTTCCTGCTGTTGCTGTAAGGGACAGATTATTGTTCTAAAATCTTCGCCTACTCCTATAGGGTCAGGTTACTGCTGTTGCTGTAAGGGACAGATTATTGTTGTAAAATCATCGCCTACTCCTATAGGGTCAGGTTCCTGCTGGTGCTGTAAGGGATAGATTATTGTTCTAAAATCATCGCCTACTCCTATATGATCAAGTTCCTGCTGTTGCTGTAAGGGACAGATTATTGTTCTAAAATCATCGCCTACTCCTATAGGGTCAGGTTCCTGCTGTTGCTGTAAGGGACAGATTATTGTTCTAACATCATCACCTACACTGCCACAGTCACGGCCTAGTCAACCTCTAGGCTCCTACTCTACATCCACCCCCCTTCCCATTTTTTTAAATTTGATTTTAAGTTATTTTCCCTATCCCCATTTTTTTGTAGGGCACTTGTCCTACTCTTACCCCCCATTTTACTTCCTTTTGCAGCCCTCTAGCACTTGCCAGGACTTTTTTACAGCCATTTTTGTGCCGAAAAGTTTGGGTCCCCATTGACTTCAATGGGGTTCGGGGTCTGGGGTAAAGTTCGGGTCAAGTTCGGTACCGAACCCGGACTTTATCGCAAAGTTCGGCCGAACACGCAGGTGTCCGCTCAACTCTAGTGACTAGCCTAAATTACCTTCCTAAAAGGTAGTACTTCAATGCCTTTAAGGCTCACTTGATAGCCAGGCACTCCTTTTCCACAATGGCATAGTTCCTCTCTTGCCTGTTAAGCTTCCTGCTTAAGTAAACAACCGGGTGCTCCTTACCATCTCTGATCTGGGACAGAACAGCACTTAGACCCACTTCAGAGGAGTCTGTCTGTACAACAAACTTCTTTGTGAAGTCCGGGGTCACGAGCACAAAGGGCCTGCTTCAACTTCTGGAATGCCTTCTCGGCTTCGGAATTCTTCTTAACCATGCCCGACGCTCTCCCCTTCATCAGATCGGTCAGAGGGACTGCAATGGTGGCAAAGTCTGGTATGAACCGCCTGTAATACCCTGTAATCCCCAGGAAGGCACAAACCTGTTTTTTATTCACCAGTTAGGGAAATTTTTGAATTGCCTCAATCTTATTGGTCTGGGGCTTGATCAGTCCCCGACCAATAACATACCGAAGGTATTTGGCCTCCTCCAGGTCTATGACAAACTTTTTTGGGTTGGCTGGTAAACCTGCTACCCTAGGAGAATGTACAACTTGGGACAGATGCAATTCCCAATCTGGACTGTGGATGTCAGGAATGCAAGCATCCAGTTAGGGTAAACAGATCAATTGGCTGCACCTACAGAAATCAGGACCATAGGGATAGGTGAAAAAGATATATTTATTAAAGAACATTACATGCATCCAAAACCAATAAACAAACAAGGTGAAATGTAAAAAAACAAGAAACCCAGTAAATGCCCTAACTAACTAACTAATTATTACAAATAAGGAGACACACAACAGAATACCGGCAGAGAAAGGGGACAAGGGGAACAGAAGGCCAGCAGCAACAGGACACAGGTCACAGGGAACAGGACTCCGTATCAGGTACGGGAACAAGGACCAGAGGACAGAACAGGCTCAGGCAGGAACACGGCCTGCAGAGCAATACTGAAGCCCTGAACCATTGTGAAGAGCAGGCTTATATACTCTCAGCAGTTCATGTCAGGTGCAGCCTGATAATTAGTAAGTCCATCTGCTGGGAGACACCCGTTGGTGGCCACCAGAACTACACCCTCTGGTTCTGAAAACAACGTTGTCACCTGCAGGTGATCCAAGTAGTAACACAGGTCCTGACGTTTCTCCCCCTTTAAGGAGTGGCCTCTGGATGCTCCATTCTGCCCTTGACCTGACAGTTCATGTGGGTGTGGAAAAGTCAAGCAAAGTTTCCCCTCCGTGTCTGCGGATTCTATTTCACTTTTCCGACCAGAGTCTTTTAACCTGCTGGGCGGCGTGTCACCCAAGTCAGGTACTGGAACATACACCCCACTGCAAGGGTCTGGAGGTCTGATTCCGGTATTAACAGCTAGCTGGACAGCGGGTATGTGACCCGCGGAGGCAGGCAACACAGGGGAATCAAAGTCAGTCTGGGCATCAAGCCAGAGGAAAATAGTGGCAAGCTGGGCATTGGGCAGACAAGTATCCACAGGCACTGGATCAGCAGTCACTGGATCAGCAGGTTCAGGGCCATCAGGCACTGGATCAGCGGGCACCGGGTCATCAGGCATGGGATCAGCAGTCACCGGGTCATCTGGCACTGGAGCAGTGGGTACAGGGTCATCAGGCACTGGAGCAGCAGGCACCGAATCAACAGCCACTGGATCAGTAGACATTCAATCGGTGGGTGCTGGGTCATCAGGCACTGGATCAGCAGGCACTGGGTCATCAGGCACTGGACCAGCGGGAGCTGGGTCATCAGGCACTGGACCAGCGGGCACTGGGTCATCAGGCACTGGATCAGCGGGCACTGGGTCATCACACTGGGTAGTAGGCACTGGGTCATCAGGCACTGGATCAGCGGGCACCGGGTCAACAGGCACTGGATCAGTGGGCACTGGGTCATCGGGCACAGGATCAGCGGGCACAGGATCATCAGACTGGGCAGTAGGCACTAGGTCATTAGGCACTGGATCAGCGCGCACTGGGTCATCACACTGGGTAGTAGGCACCAGGTCATCAGGCACTGGATCAGCGGGTACCAGGTCATCAGGCACTGGATCAGCAGGCACCGGGTCATCAGGCACTGGATCACTGGGCACAGGGTCATCAGGCACTGGATAAGCGGGCACCAGGTCATCAGGCACTGGATCAGTGGGCACTGGGTCATTGGGCACAAGATCAGTGGGCACAGGATCATCAGACTGGGCAGTAGGTGCTGGGTCATCAGGCACTGGATCAGCGGGCACTGGGTCATCACATGGGTAGTAGGCACCAGGTCATCAGGCACTGGATCAGCGAGTACTGGGTCATCAGGCACTGGATCAGCGAGTACTGGGTCATCATGCACTGGATCAGCAGGCACTGCATCATCAGGCTTGGCAGCTAGCACTGGGTCATCAATGAGCACTGGATGATCAGGCTGGGCAGTGGGCACCTGGTCATCAGGCTGAGCAGTGGGCACTGAGTCATCAGTGGGCATTGGATCATCAGGCACTGGGTCATCGGGCACTGGGTCATCAGGCTGGGCAGCGGGCATCGGGTCATCAGGCACCAGATCAGCAGACACCGGGTCAGCAGGCTGGGCAGCGGACACCGGGTCATCCATTACCGTGTCTGCAGGCACTGGATCATCAGGCTTTGCAGCAAGCACCGGGATCATCAGGCTGGGCAGCAGGCAATGAGTCATCAGCGGGCATTGGATCATCGGGCACTGGGTCATCTGGCTGGGTATTGGGTCATCAGCAGGCACCAGGTCATCAGGATGGTCCATAATTACCGGATCAGCAGGCTGGGCATCAGGAACTGGATCATCAGGCTGGGCATTGGGCATTGGGTCATCAAACTGGGTGTTGGGCACCAGAACAGCAGGCTGGGCAGCAGGAACAGCAGCGGGCACCAGAACAGCAGGCTGGGCAGCAGGCATGGCAGCAGGTACTGGAAAAACAGGCTGGACAGTAGGAATGGCAGCAGGTACCAGAACAGCAGGTTGGGCAGCAGGCATGGCAGCAGGCACTGGAACAGCAGGCTGGGCAGCAGGTACTGGAACAGTATGCTGGACTGCAGGCATGGCAGTGGGCACTGGAACAGCAGGCTGGGCAGCAGGTACCAGAACAGTAGGCTGGGCAGCAGGCACTGGAGCAGCAGGCTGGGTAGCAGGCATGGTAGCGGGCACCGGAACAGCAGGCAGGGCAGAAAACACTTGAACAGTAGGCTGAGCAGCAGGCATGGCAGTGGGCACTGGAGCAGCAGGCTGAGCAGCGGGTACCAGAACAGTAGGCTGGGCAGCAGGCACAGCAGCAGGCATGGCAGTGGGCACTGGAACAGCAGGCTGGATGGAAGGCATGGCAGCAGGTACCAGAACAGGCTGGGCAGCAGGCATGGCAGCAGGCACTGGAATAGCAGGCTGGGCAGTGGGTACCGGAACAGTAGGCTGGGCAGTGGGCATGGCAGTGGGCACTGGAACAGCAGGCTGGGCAGCGGGTACTGGAACACTAAGCTGGGCAGAAAGCATGGCAGCGGGTACCGGTACAGCAGGCTGGGCAGCGAACACTTGAACAGTAGGCTGGGTATCAGAAATGGAACCACCAGGCAGGGCATCAGGAACACGATCAGTGAGGTCAAATTGATTAGCCAGCAAAGAGTCCATAGGGCCAAACTGGGTGGTTAACAGAGAACTAGTACAGTCAGGTGGGATAGCGGCAGGCCGGTCAGAAGCAGAAGGTCCAATCTCCATGGTCTGAACCAAGGTGGCAGGATTGGATAGTGGTATGATTGTGCGGGTTGGAAAAAACTTCCGTTTCTTTTTAGGTTTAGCCACTGCAATTCTGTGTGTGGAAGCAGGGCTGTAAGTAGTCGGAGCAGTGGCTGGAGGAGAGATAGCAGTACAGAGAGGAAATGGTAAGGGAGGAGTAGTTACAGAGGAACTTTTCTGGGGAGTTGCTATGGTCAATGGAGAGAGGGATCTCTAAACAAACTGGTAGCTAGTGGATAGATGCATGTCAACAGATACTGAGGAGGACAGATCCAACCAAGCTTGGAGTAAAGGTTGAACAAATGTCAATTTACACTCTCCTTGTCTAACTAAAGAGTGTACTGCATTGATACAATCTAACAGAGCTTTTTGTGAATACACAGAGTAATGTTCCAAAAAATAGCTTTTATCATCCTCTAATAGCCAGACAAGAGACACCACCTGAGATAGATTAAAGGGCGAATTATAATCACCACCAGTAGGAGTGCTAGACAATGCAGACTCCGCACAGATCTGAATGAGGGGCCGAGTTTCCTCAAACAAAAAGCTGCCTTGATTCACCAGAGAATGATCCAGGCAGATATATTCCAGCAATTGTTCCCTAGTCTGCTCTTTCGAGATTTGGCAACAATATTCCCTGTCTTCTTCTATAACGAGAGCAAAATACTCAACCTCCTCAGAGTGCACCAATTAACAAATGCCAAAACCTAATTTCCCATGTGTAGCCGATCTGATAGTATGGCTTCAGTATTATGTCAGGGGATTCAAGCATCCAGTGGGGGTAAACAGATCAATTGGTTGCACCTACAGAAATCAGGACCATAGGGATAAGTAAAAAAGATATATGTATTAAAGAAAATGACATGCATCCAATACCAATAAACAAACAAGGTGAAATGTAAAAGAAACAAGAAACCCAGTAAATGCCCTAACTAACTAACTAATTATTACAAATAAGGAGACACACAACAGAATACCGGCAGAGAAAGGGGACAAAGGGAACAGAAGGCCAGCAGCAACAGGATGCAGGTCACAGGGAACAGGACTCTGGGTCAGGTACAGGATCAAGGACCAGAGGACAGAACAGGCTCAGGCAGGAACATGGCTTGCAGAGCAATACTGAAGCCCTGAACCATTGTGAAGGGTGGGCTTATATACTCCCAGCAGTTCATGTCAGGTGCAGCCTGATAATTAGTAAGTCCATCTGCTGGGAGACACCCGCTGGTGGCCACCAGAACTACATCCTCTGGTTCTGAAAGCAACGTTGCCACCTGCAGGTGAGCCAAGTAGTAACACAGGTCCTGACAGTGGATGACCACATCATCCAAATAGGCAGCTGCATAGGGGCCTGAAGGTTTTGTCCATCATTCTCTGGAAGGATGCAGGGGCCCCATGCAGACCAAATTGTATTCGCTTGTACTGGAAGGACCCCCCGGGGGTAGAAAAGGCCGTTTTCCCCTTTGCTGACTCCGTTAGGGGGATCTGCCAGTAGCCCTTAGTTAGGTCTAGGGTTGTTATGTACCAGGCACTTCCCAACCTGTCCACAAGTTCGTCAACCCGTATGCATCAAACTTAGACACCTTATTCAGTTTCTTGAAATCATTACAGAACCTGATAGTGCCATCGGGCTTTTGGGACCAGCACTATGGGGCTCAACCAGGCGCTGTGGGGCTCCTCTATCAGGTCTAATTCCAACATGGTTCTTATTTCCTTCACCACCACCTCAGGTATTCAGTAGGGTTTTACATGTACGCGGACCCCTGGTTCTGTAATTATGTCATGTTGTAATACCATGGTCAGTCCTGATAAATTCCTTAACGTAATTTTGTTGCGTCAGTGACAAGGACAAGTTATGGGGATGTCTGGGGTCATGGATAGCCTGTCCTCTTGAGGAGTGGGCACTGCCAATAAACTCTTTCTGTCTTTACACGGTTTTAAGAGATTCACATGGTAAATTTGCTCAGGTTTCCTTTTCTCTGGCTGGTAAACTTTATAGTTCACTTTCCCTATTCTTTCCCTAATCTCAAGGGAACCCTGCCACTTTGCTAGTAATTTACTTTCAACCATAGGGACTAACACCAGCACTCGGTCTCCGTGGCTGAAAGTCCAGGTTTTGGCACCCCGATTATAAACTCTTCTCTGGGCTCCATATGCTCTAGCACCAGGGGCAGGACTGCTGTGATTCGATCCTGCATCAAGGAAATATGCTTGATGACGCTCCTATATGGGGTGGCCTCTCCTTCCCACGTCTCTTTTGCGACATGTAGCGGCCCCCGGGATGTCTACCATACAAGAGTTCAAAGGGGGAATACCCCGTAGAAACCTGTGAAAACTCTCGTATGGCAAACCGAGATACGGCAGCAAGATATCCTAATCTCTCTCTCTTTTTCCACTACCTTTTTCAACATGCTTTTGAGCATTTTATTAAATCTCTGCACAAGTCCATTTGTTTGGGGGTGGTAAACCGAGGTACGGAGATGGGAAATTTTATACAACCTACACAAATCCTTGGTTACACAGGACATAAATGGGGTGCCTTGATCTGATAAGACCTCTTTAGGGATCCCCACTCGGCTAAACACCTGGACCAACGCCATGGCTTCTGGAAAGTGGGTCGCGTAATCTAGTATTACCAGGATGTAGAGTTGAGCGGACACCTGGATGTTCGGGTCCGTCTGGTTCGGCCAAACTTCGCAGAAAAGAACTTGACCCAAACTTTACCTCGGACCCCGAATCCCATTGAAGTCAATGGTGACCCGAACTTTTGGGCACTAAAATGGCTGTAAAAAAGTCCTGGAAAGGGCTAGAGGGCTGCAAAAGGAAGCAAAATGGGGATAAGGAGTAGGACAAGTGCCCTACAAACAAATGTGGATAGGGAAATAACTTTAAATAACAAAAAATAAATAAAAATGGGAGGAGGAGGTGGATGTGGAGTAGGAGCCTAGAGGTTGACTAGGCCGTGACCATGGCAGTGTAGGTGGAAGTGGCGGTGGTGGAGGAGGAGGTAGCCAACATTGTTTTTTGTTTGTTTGGGTTTTTTTTCTAATTGGGGTAGCCCCCAAAATATTGAGACATATTAAAAAAAAAACAAGTATACCAATGGCTGTGTGTGGCCGGTCTAAATGTCTATTCTGCACAAGGTACAGACAAGTCTTGTGGGATCCATGCCTGGTTCATTTTAATAAACGTTAGCTTGTCCACGTTGGCTGTGGACAGGCCATTGCGCTTGTCTGTGATAACGCCCCCTGCCGTGCTGAACACACGTTCAGACAATACACTGGCTGCAGGGCAGGCCAGCACCCCCAAGGCATAAAGGGCAAGCTCAGGCCACGTGCCCAATTTGGAGACCTAGAAGTTGAATGGGGCAGACCCATCAGTCAGTACGCGTAGGTGTATGCACAGATACTGTTCCACCATGTTGCTGAAATGCTGCCTCCTGCTAAGACGTTGCATATCAGCTGGTGGTGCTGTTTGTTGTGACGGGCTGCTGACAAAGCTTTTCCACATTTCGGCCATGCTAACCCTGCCTTCTGAGATGCTGGCGGTGCCACAGCTGCGTTGGCAACCTCTTCCTCCTCCTCCGCCTTCGCCTTGTGCTTCAACTGAGCCCCTGTGTCATTTGGGAATGCCCTCAGCAGCGCGTCTACCAGCGTGCGCTTGTAGTCACGCATCTTCTGTTCACACTCCAGTGAGGGAATTAAGGGTGGCACGTTGTCCTTGTAATGGGGATCCAGCAGGATGGCCACCCAGTAATTGGCACAAGTTAAAATGTGGGCAACTCGGCTGTTGTTGAGCAGACACTGCAGCATGTAGTCGCTCATGTGTGGCGGCTGCCCAGAGGCAAAGACAAGCTGTCCTCTGTGGGAGGTGTATCATCTGTGTCCTCCGTATCCCCCCAGCCACGCTCCAGTGATGCCCACGAGCTGCATTGGGTGCCACCCTGCTGTGAACACGGTTCCTCCTCCTCATCATCATCTTCCTCGTCCTCCTCATCCTCCAGAACTGTGCCCTGGCTTGAAAATGTTTTACCTGGCCTATGCTGGTGCAGGAACCCACCCTCCGAGCCACTTGTGAATGACTGGCCTGATAACCGTGGAAATGACCCCTCTTCCTCCTCCTAAGGAGATATATCTCCTAAGGAGATATAGAAGTGGGATAGTAATGCTGAGAACAGCGTCATTGGCACTGGCCATGTTGGTGGAGTACTCGAAACACCGCAATATGGTACACAGGTCTAGCATGGAGGCCCACTCGGGGGTGAAGTGGTGCTGCTCCGCAGAGCAACTGACCCGTGCCTGCTGCAGCTGAAACTCCACTATTGCCTGCTGCTGCTCGCACAGTCTCTCCAGCATGTGCAAGGTGGAGTTCCACCTTGTGGGCACGTCGCCTAGGAAGTGGTGAGCGGGAAGGCTGAAGTTCCGCTGCAGCGCAGACAGGCGAGCAGCAGCAGAGTGAGAATGCCGAAAGTGTGCACAGATGGCCCTCACTTTCTGCAGCAGCTCTGACATATCCGGGAAGTTTTTAAAAAATTTCTGCACCACCAAATTCAGCACATGCGCCAGGCAAGGGATGTGCATCAAACCGCCTAGGCCCAGAGCTGCTACAAGATTTCGCCCATTATTGCACACCACCAAGCCAGGCTTGAGGATCAGTGGCAACAACCACTCATCGGTCTGTTGTTCAATGCCCGTCCACAGTTCCTGCGCAGTGTGGGGTCTATCCCCCAAATATCAGTTTTAAAACAGCCTGCTGTCTTTTCCACCTGGATGTGCTGAAGTTGGTGGTGAAGGTGTTATGCTGAGAGGATGAGGAGGTGGTAGAGGAGGAGGAGGAGGAAGCGCAGTAGGAGGAGGAGGCAACAGGAGGCAAAGAGAAATGCTCTGCAATCCTCGGTGGTGGAAGGACATGCGTCAAATGGCTAGCCACCTCAGGCCCACCTACCACTACATTTGCCCAGTGTGCAGTACGAAATATAGCTTCCCTGCCCGTGCTTACTGGTCCACGTATCAGTGGTTATGTGGACCTTGCCACAGATGGCGTTGCGCAGTGCACACTTGATCTCGTCCCCGACTTGTTTGTGCAGGGAAGGGATGGCTCGCCTGGAAGTAGTGGCGGCTGGGAACCACGTACTGTGAGACAGCCACCGCCATCAGGTTTTTAAAATTGCCTGTGTCCACCAGATGGAATGACAGCATTTCAAAGGCCAGGAATTTTGAAATGCTGGCATTCAGGGCCCGGGATTGTGAGTGGGTACGGGGGTACTTCCTCTTTCTCTCCAGTGTTTGGGAGATGGAGAGCTGTAAGCTTCCATGGGACCATGGTGTGGAAATGCTTGGGGACGGTGGCGGACATGGTGGCGTTGCTACCACATCGTCTGTTTGCTGGGTGGCAGGTGACACTGGCACTGTAGAGGTGGAGGAAGAGGCAGAGGCAGCAGCAATAGGAACCAGGGGGAGGCCGAGACCTTTCTTGGATTTTGAGGTACTTATTCCACTGCAGCATTAGTGCCTCGCTTCAGCCTCTTATTGCACAGTGTGCAAACCACTTGTGTCTTGTAGTCAGCACATTTTCTGAAGAACTGCCACGCCGGGGAACGCATTTGAGCTTCCTTTGGTGTGCTAGGTCCCTGGGTGCGGTGGGTAGTAGCAGGCATACTGTCTAGAGGATGCTCGCTCTGCTTTTGCAACCTGCTTCCTCTTTTGCTGTGCTGGTGCCTCTGTGCGACCACCGCCACTTCCTCCAAACTGCACACGTCACTCGCATGACCTTCATTCTATGTGGGGTCTAGGACCTCATCATCCTCCACATCCTCTTCCACCCACCCTTCACCACTGCCCTCCTTGTCAGTCTGCACACTGAGGAACACGTCAAACCTCCTTCACCGCCACCAGCGTGTCTCCGTGGTCGTGTCGTTTTCTCCTTCGTCCAACGTTTTCGTCTCGCTCGTAGGAGATCTGTCATACGGACGATGATGGGTGGCGTGGGTCCCTGGATCGTGTGGTTTCCTTCGAGTTTACGCAAGGGGCCGCACCGTCAAGAAGTCTTTTACACGACTGATGTTCTGTGTTCACCAAACGTGTGACACGTTATTCTCCGACTTCGCTCCGTGATTACGACGTCACCTTATTCATGGAGTTTTAGGTTCTTTCCAGAGCCGGAGGGGGACCAAGGATAACGACGACGGAGACGGAGAAGGAGGTGGAGATGTCACGGTCACAGT
>BLSH010410333.1:309313-323238 GCA_018402905.1 Glandirana rugosa | reverse complement strand
TCAGAAAATTCCTTGGGGTGTCTACTTCCCAAATGGGGTAATTTGGGGGGTTTGTGCTGCCCTTCCATTATAGGACCTCAGGAAATAAGATAGGCAGTCATAAAATAAAAGATGCGTAAAGTCCTGAAAATGTACCTTAGTTTGTAGACGCTATAACTTTTGCGCAAACCAATAAATATAAGCTAATTGACTTTTTTATTACCCGAGAAAATTTAGTTTATTGTATTTTTATAATAACAAAAAGTAGAAAATATCATTTTTTTTTTTTCAAAATGTTCGTTCTTTTTTCGTTCATATAACAAATAATAAAAAGCGCAGCAGTGAGCAAATACCACCAAAAAAAATCTCTATTTGTTGGGAAAAAAGGACGCAAATTTTGTTTGGGTACAGCATTGCATGACCACGCAATTACCAGTTAAAGCAGCACAGTGTCAAATTGAAAAAAGTGCTCTGGTCCTAATGTGGGAAATCCTTCCGGGGCTGAAGTGGTTAATTAATGTACAGTGCTGTGGAAAAGTATTCCCCCCTTCCTGATTTTTTTTTTTGCATATTTGTCACATTTAAATGATTCAGATCATCAAACAATTTTTTTTTATGTCCAAAAAAGATTTTTATTAAAAAATTGTCATCACAAGTTGCCAGCTGTACATTACAGTGCAAAAACACAACGAAAAGGAACATGTCAATAACAACAAGACATAGTAACCATATAAATACACAAACTGTTGCAAGTATCAGTTAGGCTACGTTGAGCCCAAGTAGCCTATCCAAGATCAGATTCACCGGGGCATCCAACCACGGTGCCCATAGTCTCTCATGTTTAGCCGTACTTCTTCTGTGTTGGTAAATGAGCTTCTCCATTCTTAACACCTCTCTGACATTTTTAACCCATTCCCCTAATGTTGGGGGGGTCCTCTGATTTTCAGTGAACCATAATCAGCTTCCGAGCCTGGAATAACTCTATGGATGGTCTCTTTGGTATGCGCTTCCCATCCACATTCTTCAAGTACACCCAACAGACAATCTTTTGGGTCCAGGGAGAGATATATTAAACACTGAGTTGACTTTAGTCATTACCCCCGTCCAGTAAGGATGTAATTTTGGGCATCTCCACAACAGGTGGATGAGATCCCCGTGATCACGTTTACAACGCGTGCACGTGGATTCTGATTGTAAATGCATCAG
Source organism: Glandirana rugosa (assembly GCA_018402905.1). Taxonomy (NCBI): domain Eukaryota; kingdom Metazoa; phylum Chordata; class Amphibia; order Anura; family Ranidae; genus Glandirana; species Glandirana rugosa. The sequence continues at coordinate 322,053 of BLSH010410333.1, read as the reverse complement.
TTGAAGTCTATGGGGAGTATAATAGACCCGCAGTAGCAGTGGTGTGCGCAAACTATTCCATTAGGGCGTGCACCCCAAAAGTATGTGTGTGTATTTTATATATATATATATATATATATATATATATATATATATATATATATATATATACTGTGTATATATATACTTGTAAATGTAAACTAACATTTTAAAATGTACAAAGACGTGGACGGTGTCAGTAGGGCGGAGATTAGTGTCAACTGGGCAGTGCCAGTCGTTTTTTATTTTTTATTTTTATTATTTTTTTAGAATATTTTTTATTGATTATCATTTTAGGAGCCCCCACTGGGAGCTATGGTGAAGTATCAGGGGTCTAAACAGACCCCTGAGGTCTCACTTTTGTGACAGAGAAAGGGCCGACCACAGAGATTTCCCAGCCCCTTTCTCTGCAGCCTCAGCTGCACTGGATAGTGAATGAATGGGAAATGCTCTGAACTAAGCGGCTTCCTGTTCATTCACAAACTGAAGCCTAGTAAACACAGTGTACTAGGCTTCAGTTATGAATGAACACAGTGAGTGATCTGTATCAATCGCTCCCTATGCTCATTCTGAAAAGGAAGCAGCCAGTAAATGACACGGACCTGGGCAGCAGGGGGAATCTATGCCATAAGGGGGTGATTAGTGTGTGCCCAGGCACACCTGGCACACCCCCTGTGCACGCCTATGCGCAGTAGTATGTACAATTGAGTTAGTCTTTGTGTCACATTCAGTGAGCAGATACCCACTGCCTGAAAAGCCTCCTCCCATTGTTCCCCCTCCAGCTGGCTGACGTTTAGCTCCCATTTGTCCCTTACTCTCAGGGGGTGCTGCTACAAATAAGACTGTAGGAGCATGGCGTAGCATTGTGATATAAAGCCCTTAGATGAGTCAGCATCCCTGATGTGACTGAATATTGGAGTTAGGGAAAGATGCCATTCTGAGGACTTACTCTGTGCTTTAACTGCATGTTGAAGTTGCAAATAGTAAAAATGCATAGAGATTTGTACTCATTTTGTAAGCCTACGAACGTCAAAAGTGCCCCATTATGAAATAATTGCTTAAGATGTGTTACCCAATATTTCTTCCCCATATTGTAACTTAGCTAGCTCTATGTACAGTTAGGCTCATACGTTTACATACCCTGGCAGAATTTATGGTTTCTTGGCCATTTTTCTGAGAATATGAATGATAACACAAAAACATTTATTTCACTCATGGTTAGTGTTTGGCTGAAGCCATGTATTATCAGTCAACTGTATTTACTCTTTTTAAAACATAATGACAACAGAAACTACCCAAATTACCATGATTGAAAGTTTACATACCCCAGTTCTTTTTTTTTTTTAATATAATTTTTATTAAGTTTTGTCACATATAAGAACAGTAATCAAGACGTTAATCAATTGTAGAGAAAGTGGGGAGGGGAGGGAGAGAGGGGTATACTGGGGGAGGGGGGGACAAGGGGAGTACAAACAACAGTAACAGGGTGGGGGGAAGGTGGGGGGGAGGGGATAGGACAACCACTCTTGGGGCGAGGGTAGGATATTCAGCATAACATAAACAAAAACAAAAACCAAGAGCCTGTCAAGGCCCGACCCAGTCAAAATTAGTAGTTTACTAAACATACTTAAAGGCCCAGAGGTCTTCTAAGCGGGAGGGTGGCCTAGCTAGCTAGGCAGTCCACAGGATTAAGCTAGAGGCCTGAAGAGAGTCACTCTACGAAGAGAATCAGGGGGGAGGGAGGGACGGACCCTCCAGGTAGGATCTAGAATGAGTATGGTAAATGGGTTCCATGACGTGTGGGGGAATTGGGTCCTGGTGACGTTTTCCAAAGGTCCCTGGTAGTTGGAATGAAGGGGGGGGGGTAGAGAGAAGGTCTCCTCAATACAGTTTGTAGCCATAGAGTTCTGGGGCAAAGCTTCACCACTGGAGTAACTCCTGTAGGGGCTCCACTTTTTGGAAAAACCGGCAGGGTTAGTTGAGTGTAGAATGTAATCCAAGTTTTCTTTGCGCATGAGACTGTTTAAGTCCGCTTTGACCAAGTCCATGGTGGGGGGCACAGAGGAGATCCATTGCTTGAAAATGGCTCTTCTGGTTGCCATGAAGCATGTACTGAGCCACGCTTTGTGTGCTCTTAAAATGTGACAGTTTGTATCTTTGGGGGAGGTGGGGGTGTCCTCCATGAAGCCAAAGAGCAGCAAGGCTGGGTCGTCGGATGGGGAAAGACCCGTGACCTTATGGGCCAGAGCTTGTGCACGCTTCCAAAGGATCTTGACATGAGGGCAGTCCCAAAGTCTATGTTTCAGAGAAGGTCTGTGTAGGTCACACCAGGGACAGCAGAAGGGTTTCGGCAGAGAATGAGAAGTTGCAAAAGGGGCATAGGCTCTGTGCAAGATCTTAAGCTGCTGTTCCCTCCAAAACTCGTTGGTAATCTGCTTTCTGGTAGAGGCATAGCCCAGCAGGGGGATATTACTATCATCCGGAAAATTGAAGTCCTTTGACCAGGCCGATCCAGGGCTTGTGTGCGGTGCACCGTGTGCTTCTTGGGATATTGCCTTGTAAATGTCTGACACCTTGTAATGGCCTTTTTCTAGAAGCTCATCCATAAAAGAAAGCTTGAACCTGTTGTGCCTCTCGGGGTGCAGGGAGATGGCAAAGCTTATCGCTTGTTGAGTGTGGATAAAGTGATGGTTATGGAGATTGAATTTGGTGGATAAGTCTGCAAAAGGTATTGCCTTTCCATTTTCATGATCAAAAAGTTGTGCCCATTTAGTGAGCCCATGGGAGGCCCAGGTGGAGAAAGCCACATATTGCTTGTGCAGGTTGAAGGACGGGTGTCCCATGATGGGTAGGTGGTGGGATATGAAGATTGGGAGATGTAGCAGCTTTCTTATTTCTCGCCAGGCTATAACAGTATCTCTTATCAAGAGATTCTGTTTGAGATGGGGCGGGAGGGAGTTGAATTTGCAATGTAGGATTGCGGCTAATCCATCTGGACCTACCATTTTCGACTCCAAGTCGTAGTTTGAATAGTTGGATTTGCCCGCCAACCAGTCTAGACCTACCCTCAGGAGGCATGCTAAGTTGTACCTTCTAATATTCGGTAGGTTGACACCTCCGAGCTGGTTGGGATGGTGGAGTTTTTTCAAGGATATACGGGACTTCTGGCCCTTCCATAAGAAGGACACAAGGGATTTTTGCAAGGCCTGTACGTCCTTGTGTTTTAGCAACAGGGGGATGGTTTGGAGGGGATATAGGAGTTTGGGAAAGCTCATCATTTTAAAGAGATGACATCTACCCAGGAGTGAAAGGGGAAGAGAAGACCAATGAGATAGTTCATTAGCAATTTTTGTGAGTAGGGGAGGATAATTTAGCTGGTACACGGAGGCTGGGGTTCTACCTATCTTTATACCTAAATATGTGATGTGGCTTTTTGCTATTTGGAAGACGGACTGTGTCGCCCAGTGGGGCGTCCTTGATTGGAAAAGTGGCAGGATCTCGCTTTTTCCGAAGTTGATCTTAAGGCCCGCACAGCGCCTGAATTGGGTGAATATTTCCTGTATGTGAGGGATATCCGACTGGGGGGACGATGAGAAAATTAGGATATCGTCCGCGAAAAGCGCTGAGCGAATCTCGTGGTCACCTATCATCACTCCATGAATGTTGGAGTTGAAGAGTATAAAGCGTGATAGGGGCTCGATAGCCAGGTTAAACAGGAGGGGGGAGAGAGGGCACCCTTGACGCGTGCCTTTATGCAGCATAATTTTGTTAGATATTTGGCCCGCTGCTACCACATTCGCATATGGTGCCTTATACATAGCCCTAATGAGGTGGAAGAAGGGGCCAGCTATACCCATTCTCTGGAGGACCATCCCTAGCCAGTGGAAACTGATATTGTCAAAAGCTTTTTCAGCGTCAAGGGTGACAATAACAGAGTCCCTGGCCGTACCTGCCCTGGCTGACTCCAGCACAGCCAACACCTTACGGATGTTGGATGCCGCCGACCTTCCCGTGGTGAAGCCTGCTTGTGCGGGATGAAGCAATACGGGCATGATCCGTGCTAGTCTTTTGGCCATGACCTTAGAGAGCAATTTGGAATCAAGATTGAGTAGGGAAATGGGCCTATAGGATCCCGGGTTTAAAGGGTCTTTGTCTTTTTTTGGGATTAACTTTATATAAGCCTGGAAACCCGAGGGGAGATACGGACCTCCGTCTAGTATACTCTGATAGAGAGAAACAAGCGTGGGAGTGATTAGGTCTGAGGACATTTTGAAAAATTCTGACGTGTAGCCGTCAGGGCATACCCCAGTTCTTAATATTGTGTACTGCCCCCTTTAACATCAATGACAGATTGAAGTCTTTTGTGGTATTTGTGGATGAGACTCTTTAATTTCTCAAATGGTAAAGCTGCCCATTCCTCTTGGCAAAAAGCCTCCAGTTCCTAGAAATTCTTGGGCTGTCTTGCATGATCTGCATGTTTGAGATCTCCCCAGAGTGGCTCAATGATATTGAGGTCAGGAGACTGAGATGGCCACTCCAGAACCTTCACTTTATTATGCTGTAGCCAATGACAGGTCGACTTGTCCTTGTGTTTTGGATCATTGTCATGTTGGAATGTCCAAGTACGTCCCATGCACAGCTTCCTGGCTGATGAATGTAAATGTTCCTCCAGTATTTTTTCATAACATACTGCATTCATCTTCCCATCAATTTTGACAAAATTTCCTGTGCCTTTATAGCTCACACATCCCCAAAACATCAGCGATCCACCTCTGTGTTTCACAGGCCTTGTTGACTCCTCTCCAAATGTAGGGTTTATGGTTGTGGCCAAAAAGCTCAATTTTGGTCTCATCATTCCAAATGACTTTGTGCCAGAAGGTTTGAGGCTCGTCTCTGTGATGTTAGGTGTAATGTAAGCCAGATACTTTGTGGCATTTGCGTAGTAATGGCTTTCTTCTGGCGACTCAACCATGCAGCCCATTTCATTTTTGCCTCCTTATTGTGCAACTTGAAACAGCCTCACCACATGTTTCCAGAGAATCCTGAAGTTATTTGTGGGGTTTTCTTTGCATCCCGAAAAATTTTCCTAGCAGTTGTGGCTGAAATTTTAGTTGGTCTTCCTGATTGTGGTTTGGTTTCAACAGAACCCCTCATTTTCCACTTCTTGATTAGAGTTTGAACACTGCTGTTTGGCATTCTCAATTCATTGGATATCATTTTATATCCCTTTCCTGTTTTATACAGTTCAGCTACCTTTTCCCGCAGATCCTTTGACAATTCTTTCGCTTTTTCCATGACTTTTCCATGATTCCATGGGTCTGTCAGGAGTCCAGAAACTCAATCACCTTTCATACACACACACACTAATTAAAAGCAAACAGATCATAGGTGAGGATGGTTACCTTTAGTAGCCGTTCAAACCCCTTTGTATCAACTTGTGTGCATTTTTTCAGGCCAAAATCACCAAACAAACTTTTGATCAGGGTCATTTGGGTAGTTTCTATTGTCATTATGATTTAAAACGAGTAAACACCGTTGATTGATAATAAATGGCTTCAGCCAAACACTAACCTTGAGTGAAAGAAATGTTTTTGTGTTATCATTCATATTCTCAGAAAAATGGCCAAGAAATCACAAATTCTGCTAGGGTATGTAAACTTATTAGCACAACTGTATCTGTCATTTTGCCAGATGGGACTAAACTCAGTATATCCAGTTACCTTCTGGAGGTATTTAGTTTTGTTTCACACCTTCTGGATGAGGTTATACGTTGGGTACCTTTTATGTGGTAATCCGAAGGCCTAGGCCTCCAGAGCCTGTGGAATAGGGCCCCTACGAATAGTGTGAAATATCACTGCCTGGGAGGAACTGCACACCTTGCCCACTGATTCCCTTGCTGTATGCATAGTGCCTATGAGATGTTGCAACTGTGCTGCCAGATAGTAAAACCATGTGTTGGGCAAAGCCAACCCACTATCGTCTTTGGGCCTTTGAAGGTGTTCTAATTTAATCCTGCTGGGGGTCTGTCCTTCCAAATTAAGGTACTAAAGAGGGAGTTAACTAACCTGAAAATGTTTAATGTAATGACCACTGGGGCATTATGAAGGAAATATAGAAGCTGCGGCATAAGGATCATCTTGATTAAGTTTACCTTTCCCACCACCGGCAATCGGAGGGCATTCCATGTTTTAATCCACTCCCTAAACCGCTGGGGAAGGGGGGAAATGTTCAATGAGCTAAAGTCCCGAGGGCTGGAGGACAAATGGATCCCCAAATATTTAAAAGAGGTGGTAATAGGTATCGGGCAGGCAGAGGTGACTGCTTTTGTGGTATTCCCATCCAGCAGCAATAGGGCAGATTTGGGCCAGTTTATGTGGAGGCCGGAAAACTCCCCAAAATCAGTAATGGTGTCCATCGCCACCCATAGGGAGCCATCTGTATCTCCCAACATAAGCATTTTGGCGTCTGCATACAACATCACCTTCTCTTGGATGTTGCCATAGCAAAAACCCACCATGTCTACATTGACCTAATTTTAATTGCCAAGGGTTCGATCGCCAATGCGAAAAGGAGATGAGACAGTGGACAGCCTTGTTCCCCTCCTTAGCCAAAAGTATGGGAAAGTTTACCGAATGCCCTAATAGTGGCCTGCGGGTGACTAAATAGAAGACATACCCATGATATGTAGTTTGATCCAAACCCAAATTTCCTCAACACCTCCTATAAATATAACCAATCTATGCTATCAAAAGCTTTTGTGGTGTCCAATGATAGCAGTGCCCTGCAACCTGCATTATCGGCTGGGGATTGTATGTTTAGGAACAGTCTTAAATGAATAGCAGTGGATTTATTTGGCATGAAGCCAGCCTGATCGGAATGCTCTACAAATGTAATAATCCTATTAAGTCTTATTGCCAGCACCTTTTCCAGGATCTTCACGTCGCACTGCAACAATGAGATCACCCGATATGAGCCCGGATCAACTTGGTCTTTGCCCGGCTTGAGCAGGAGAATTATACTTACTTTTGACATAGAAGGAGGCATAGCTCCCCCTTCCTGGGAAATATTGAAAACCCTCAGCAAACATGGCAGCAATATCTCAGAATACAGTTTGTATATTTCCATGGCAAATCTGTCCTTCCCAGGTGCCTTACAGTTTGGAAAAAAGCTAACTGCCTCCTGGAGTTCCTCTATGGTAATTGGTGCATCAAACCCCTTCCTATGGGTAACTGTAAGTTTGCGAAAGGATATACCATTTAAGTAAGCTTTGAGGTCCTACAAGGCATAGGAGGCACCAGGGAGATGAAGAGTCTCGTAGAAACTGGCTAGTTCCTGCATAATCAACTCAGGGGAGCGCACTAAGGGACCTGCCCTGGATTTTACTGCTCCTATGGCGGGGGAGCGCTGTTTAGTTTTTACAATCCTTGCCAAGAGGTGCTCAGTTTTCTCCCCTCCTCAAAAAACACCTACTTGGAGAAAAATCTCTTCTCTGCCGAGAAGGAGAGCAAGTGCTCGTAGGCAGATTGGGCAGACTGCCAGGCCTCCCTAGCAGAGTTAGAGGGATATGCAATAAATTGTTGCTCCAAATCATGGACCCTGGACTCCACCTCATCCTTCAGGTCCAAGGAGGCTCATTTAACCCTGTTCACTTCCACTATCAACAGTCCCCTCAGGTAAGCCTTAAAGGCCACCCATTGCTGCAAATAAGACATGGAGGGATCTTGGAGTGCGAAAAACTTGCGCATGCCCTGCTCAATCCCATCTGGCATGCAAAATAGTTTAAGCCAGAATGCAATGAACGTCCAGGGGGAATTAGGTATTGAAAAGAGGAGGGTGGGGGAAGAGGGAAAAGGGGGGCATGGACCTTTTACTAGAGTATCAACTGGTCAGGTCTGCAACAGGAGTTCCGACTCATCCAGGATTAGGATGGAGTTCACCAAAAGGGACCAAATAGTGATTCAAGAAGGCAGGAGGTGAGGAAAGGAATCCTTAGAGAGGGGTTCATACCTCAGGGGTAAGAGGTAGGAACAGGCTGCAGAGTATTCCAAAATTTAGCTTTATTGCAAAAATAAACTTCACAATTAATTGACATTCACAATCAAAAGGCAAAACATTTAAAAGACAACGTTGTCCATCTAAAAATCACTCCTGGGACACCAACCATGCTCACCACATCCATACAAAGCAGTGCTCAGGTTCAAGGATGCGGCACATATATCAGGTCCCAGTGGGGACCTGGGAAACCCACGGGGCACTTGCAACCAAATGCTACGTGCCTACCATTAGGACATCCATGTCCACAGTATGCCCTGTGCCATCATAGTGTAATACAGGAAGAAACAACAACATTTTGATCTATGATCAGCTTTAGGTGGATAGGCTGCAATGCCAAGTCTCTCAGTACTTCACCAATGCCAGGACATGTGCTGCACAGTCTTGTACATAGATCACAGAGTCTGATATGACACAATAGGAGGGATGAAATGTGGGCAAGTGAGATTGAGGGATAAATGGTTTAGACAATGGTATAAATGTTCCTGGAGGACAAAAAGGCAGCCCCAGGCTGGGTTGCCTGGTGTGTAAAACAGACTGTGAGTACAGTAGCCCCGCTGACAAGGCTGTCTGCAAAGTCACTTTATATTCAGATGCACAAGGCACAATATATACTCATCCCCAGTGTGGGGGCAGGACTCACATTTGTCTGTCAGTTCCTCCTCTGTGGTATGGGGGATGTTGCCTCCATTTTTCCTTGGTTCCTGTTGGTGTCTCTGAGGCCACACTAGTCTCCTTGCGTTGCAGACTCTGGGACAGTCCGCGGCCGACTGGCCGCTCACTTCCAGTTTGGCTTCCGGTTACTGCGGCGACACTTCCTGTAGACCCTGAGTGGATGTGGGCAATTAGGTAGTCAATCACTTGAACACGGTTGGGTGAATGGGAGTGTGTGGGGCACTGCACCAACGCGTTTCACCCGCCTAGCACATGGGTTTCATCGGGGTGGGGTGACACCATGTTCCCTGCCTTTTATAAAGGCTCAGAGATAACCCACTCGGGGGATATCAGTTGACATTACTTCCGCCCAATTTAGATTCCAAGGTTAACTCCCATAGGGGTTTTGGCTGATGTGTTCAGTTAGTAATAATGCACGATGCCATCTCATGGTTGGTTTGCATATTACCCATACACTGCAAATTACAGATTAAATGCCTAGAAATAGGTCGACTATAGCACTCAAATTTATATAGATAGCTTCATCTATGTATAGTGTGTATACTCGCTTTATTCCTCAAGGCAATTATTTAGTCACTGGAGAAGGACACTTAGGATGAGCATGCAATCATGGGATTACTACTAAAAGAGGATACATGGAGGAAAGTAAATATAAAAAGTGTGTCATTATCAACATATATATATTGGTCAAGGACTGGTGTGATTTGACTCATTAGCCCTTTTTTTTTTGTCCTGAAGTTACTTGCTCCTTCTCTTCTCCTTCACTTCTGGGTAGTGGAGATATCTAGATAGTTAGCAGGGGCAACCCGACAAGGGTCTAAAAGTGGATGCCTCCTTGGGTATTGAGAATAGCTCCATTCACTCTCTAAACCGCTCAAGGGGCCAAGAAATCCTGTAGCTTTAATTCAGTGTTTAACCCCAGTCGGAATATCCACTCCTCTTTTTGGAGTAATACTGTGCTATAATCCTCCCTTCTATTGGATAATTGCAAGGCAAAGAAGCCCTTGACCTTTAGTCCATCTGGATGCCTCTGATGGGATTTTGAGAAGTGTTTAGCCAATGGGGTACTAGATAGATGCTCTTCTATCCGTATCTTTAACAGGCGTTTTCTTTTACCACATACAACATATGGCAGGGACATACAATCATGTATAAGAACCGAGATGTATTGCAAGTAATAAAATGTTTAATCCGATAAACATTATGCTGGCTTGCATCAGAGAATGTGTCCGTTTTATCCACAAATTTGCATATGTGGCATCTTCTGCACACATACATTCCCTTCAGGGGTGGCAAATCTGTGAGCCAGGTGCGTGTGTGTTTTTTTATGAACTCTGAATTCACGAGTTCATCTGATAGATTTCTGGCTCTTTTAGCAACCATAGAGGGCCTAGGGCCAATGATGGCTGCCAGTTGTGGGGATTGTGTCAGAATGTACCAATGTTTTCCCAATATAGCCCAGACCTCCTTCCATTGTGTGCCGAAAGGGGTGATTATTCTCACCGGGTCTGGTAAGGTTTGTGTGGAAGTTTGTCCCTTCTTTGGCATCAACAGTTCTTCACGTTTTTTCTGTGATGCTTTTCTCTTTGAATTTTTCAGACATCGATGTGGGTATTTTGTTTCTCTAAAACATTCATAGAGTTGGGTTGCCTCAGTCTGGTAATCCGACTTTAGAGAGCAATTCCGGCGCATCCTTAGGAACTGTCCTGTTGGTATCCTCCTGATTAGGAATCTCGGGTGGTGACTGGTTGCCTCAATTAACGTGTTCGCTGCTGTATCTTTCCGATGTGTTTTTGTTATCAGCTGTCCATCTTCCAATCTAATCTGGAGGTCCAAAAATGCAATTTGGTGTTGATCACGGCTGAATGTTAGATGAATGTTCCCATTGTTTTGGTACAATTCAGCCATGAATTACTCCAGGCTGTCGGCCAATCCCTGCCATACTACGAGTACGTCATCAATGTACCTAAGCCACAGCAAAGTGTGGCCAAGGTACATCTCAGAACAATACACCACCCCCTCCTCCCAGTACCCCAGCTGGAGGCAGGCATATGCTGGTGCCCAGGGGGCACTCTTAGACGTGCCCCTGATCTGTCTATAATTCATTACAAGAAATTGGAAACAGTTATTAGCAAGTCTAGTACCAGTTCGTTCTGACTTCCCATACAAGGGAAATTTTTGTCTAGAAAGTATGACATACTACAAGGCCCCACTCTCATGGGGTATCGGGTATACAATGACTCAGCATCAATCCCCACGAAGAGGGCCCTGGGAGGCACATCAATCTCTTGAAGCTTAGCCAGAACATATCTTGTATCCTGGATGTACGAAGTCAGTTCCAGGACCATCCCCTTCAGGAGTGCATCAATGTATTCCAACGCACTCTAGGGGTCCTTTTGTGGCAGAAATAATGGGCCTTCCTGGTGGATTTTTCAGGAATTTGTGCACTTTCGATATTATATAGATGGTAGGGGTATTGTAGTCCACCACCTTGAGGTACTCATTCTTTTTCACTCAGGAGGCTTTCTTCTAGAGCGAAAGATAGTTTAAAGTTTAACTCCACTATGGCGGGAAACGGGTTAGAGGTTTTTCATATGTGAGGCGATCTCCAAATTGTCCCTGTATTTCCTTTTCATAAGTTGTGGCCAACATTCCCCCCTTTGTCGCTCTTCTATATTACTAGCTCGGTGCCTCCTTTAGTTCTTTAAGGGCCTGCCTCTCTTCTTGATCAAGGTTGTTATTCTTGATTGTCCCCTTCCAATCTAGCTTCGTCAAATCTTCCTGTACCAGGTAAAGAAATACAGAGTCACCAGTTGTATGAATGGTGGCATCTTAGTGGATTTTATAGGGAGGTTAACTTCCCTTTTCCATGGACTTGAGGGTGTAGAAGATTCCTGCTCCTCATCGTCACTAACACTGGTCAAGCATGTGAGGATGTCAATGGCTAATTTATCTTGGCTACTTATTGGTGCTGTTTCATTCTGACAGGGATGAACCCCTTGATGGACCTGTTTCAGATAGACCTTTCTTAAGAACAATGTAATATCTTTGAATACCTCAAATTCACTCATTGTAGTTGTTGGTGAGAAGGAGAGCCCCTTTTGGAGTAGTCGCTTATGCCTATCCTGTAGGGAAAAGCTAGATAGGTTAATAATGGTGTTTCGATCTTCGTTGAGTTGGGGTCTTATTGACAAGCACTTATCCTTGTCCCTGCCTATTTCTTCTCCTGGCTGCGTGTATTCGTCCTGGCCACTTCTTCTCTGTTCGGTCCCCTTTTGTGCATTTTGTTTTCTCCTCCTTTTCCTCCGCCTGTGTTTTTTTAGGATTCCAATAATTGTAGATATTAGGTAATGCAACCGGTGGGGATACCATGAGATGGACCACTAAAGGGGAGTGATCAGTGCTGGGATCAGTGTCAGAGGGAGGGATGTGATCAGTGGCAGAGGGATGGATGGGGCCAGTAGCAGAGTGATGGATGGGGCTAGTGGCAGAGGGGTGGTAGGATCAGTGTCAGAGGGGTGCTGGGATCAGGCAGAGGGGTCCTGGGATCAGTGTCAGAGAGATGGATGGGGCCAGTGGCAGAGGCATGGCTCGGGTCAGTGGCAGAGGGACGGCTGGGGCCAGTGGCAGAGGGACGGCTGGGGCCAGTGGGAGGGGGATGGATGGGACCAGTGGCAGAGGGATGGATGTGGCCAGTGGAAGAAGGGTGGTGGGATCAGATCAGTGTCAGAGGGGTGGTGGGATCAGGCAGAGGGGTGCTGGGATCAGGCAGAGGGGTACTGGGATCAGTGTCAGAGGGATGGATGGGATCACTGTCAGAGGGGTGCTGGAATCAGTGTCAGAGGGAGGGATGGGATCAGTGGCAAAGGGATAGATGGGGCCAGTGGCAGAGGGATGGATGGGAGACTGTGACTAGGGTCATGGGGAGACGGACTAGGGTCGTGGGGAGACGGACTAGGGTGGTGGGGAGACTGTGACTAGACTAGGGTGGTGGG
>BLSH010410333.1:269387-289960 GCA_018402905.1 Glandirana rugosa | reverse complement strand
GCTAAATTCCTGGAGTTCAGCTGTAAAAGAAAGTTTTGGCTTTAGATATGCTTTAAAGGCTAACTCCATCTTTATCAGCATGTTACATGTTACACCCATAATTAGGGTGTAACATATTGCTAAGCAATCTCCCACCCCAAAGCATCCCTCCACTCCCCGTGACAGCATGCAAGGGTTCTTCTCCCCCACAGCAGCTGTCAAATTTGAAATCATCATTCATTCAGAGACTTGGTGATCATCGCACTCGTAGTCCATTAACACTTTCTCCTGCTCTCTAGGGAAAGCCCATACAGAGGAAGTGTGTGCAGGAGCTTGACATTGCACCAACGATCCACAGATCATGGGTACAAGGCTTTGCATGCTTCAGTGAAAAAAATAAATGCATATTTTTCCTGCAAAAATATGTACATTTATTCTTTTATAAAATGGGCTTGGCCCTTGTAAGGAAAAATCTGACATGGTTTATATGAATTACAAGAACAGTGCTTATTTTAAGCACTGAAAAACAAACTCAGATTTGCCATTTAGTTGTTATATTATCCTCTTAGTCATTCTGTTAATTTCATGCAAACCATTGTAGTACAGTGCTTATACATACCTCCCCAGATCAAAACTGGCTTACTAATGGCAGAAAATGCAAGGTTGCTGCCTATCCTCATCGCATAGACACAGTAGTATTTCTTCTGAGTATGGTCAGGACTTATGATGTTAAAGGTGACCTGGTTTGCTATTACACCTTCTATTTCTTTTTCAATGTCTTCACTGCTGTTCAGCAGCTGAAACCACTTCCTTTTTGAAGTTGGCACCGGTGCTTGGCATACGATCTTAACAGTTTTGTTATCTCCACCATACTTTTCCCACCAGGCTGAAGGACTGTCAAGACCTGATAGATAAAATCATTATGTATATTATATATAACTAATATGCTTAAAGTGGATATTTTACTCTACTAGGTCTGTCATTTGGTGCCAAACTTGGTAATGGCAATGTAATTAACACCTCTGCCCATTTTTTTTTTTTAATGTGAAGAAAACCTGTACTGAGAAAAATGCAACACCTGCAATTGCCGACTTCCTTTCTGAAAATATTAGTTACATGGCTGTTCTGCTGGTCCTGTGGCTTTAATACTTTCTGTGTTATTATTAAATAAGCATGCGGGTTAAATCAGGTATTCTGACTTTACTGGCTGCATGCTTGTTCTGGGATAGAGGATCAGAAAGTACTGAAGCTAAGCAGGACAGTAAAGTAATTCAATTAGAATTTTCAGAATGAGGATCTTCTTTTTTGTATGGAGGTATCCTTTCATATGATTCTGGATAAGGGTTCAACCGCTTGAGCCCCGGAAGGATTTACCCCCTTAATGACCAGGCCATTTTTTTTGCGATTCAGCACTGCGTTACTTTAACTGACAATTGCGCAGTCATGCGACGTTGTACCCAAACAAAATGTACGTCCTTTTTTCCCACAAATAGAGCTTTCTTTTGGTTGTATTTGTTCACCTCTGCATTTTTTATTTTTTGTGCTATAAACAAAAAAAGAGCAACACTTTTGAGAAAAAAAACAATATTTTTACTTTCTGCTATAAAACATATCCAATAAATATATGTAAAAAAATCTAATTTACTCATCAGTTTAGGCTAATTTGTATTCTGCTACATATTTTTGGTAAAAAAATCCTCAATTAGTGTATATTTATTGGTTTGCACAAAAGTTATTGCATCTACAAATATGGGATAGATTTAGGGACTTTTTTTATCAGGCGATCAGTGATTTTTTTTCGGGACTGCAAAATTGCGGGGGACAAATTGACACACCAGCACGATACCAGCGCCAGTTCCCACATCGCATCTCTCCCGCAGGCAGTTCACACTACTTTCTGCAAACCTCTGCGGGTGTCAATACAATGTTAATGATACCCCCAGATTAGTTCACAGATTGCAGTGCGAACTGTGCATTCGGACAGGAATCGGATCGCATGGATGAGAACACCCATGCGATCCAATTCCAGTGCGGGGAAAAACAAGTACCTGCACCTTTTTTCTGTGTGAATCCAATGCGAGTTCAGACCTACAACTGTGTGGCTGAAGTCGCACTGCACAGACATTGCATGTGTTCGGCACCGCATTGTGAGTGTGACATGTGATGTCTGATCATCGCACAAGTGTGAACCTGGGCTTAGTGACACTTTTTGGGGACCAGTGACACCAATACTGTGATCAGTGCTAAAAAAAATTCACTGATCACTGTATAAATGACACTGGCAGGGAATGGGGTTAACATCAGGGTCGATCCAAGGGTTAACTCAGTGTTCCCTCAGTGTGTTTACTAACTGTGTGGGGGGTGGACTGACAGGAAGAACACAGAGATTGCTATTTCTGATTACTAGGAACCAACAATCTCAATGTACTTCCCTGTCAGAAAGGGGATCTGCCTTGTTTACATAGGCAGATCCCCGTTTTGCCTCTCTGTGGAGCGATTGTGGGTGGCTGGCGGACATTGGGTCCGTAGGACCCGTGCACTGGCTCCCCCTCGTGAAGCGCTCACAGTATCTATTACATGAAACAACGCACAGGTACGTTGTTTCGCGCAACAGAGCCACCCTGCCGCAGTATATATGCGGTGGGCGGTCTCTAAGTAGACACGTGCATTTAAACAATGAAAACATTTTCAGTAATGTCACAGAGTAAGTATATGCTAACACTTAAAGGCACTAACTTGCTTTAAGAGACCATGGCCTACAAGTGCTACACTAGTAATTTGTCCCTATGTTCTTTTTCAGCAGCACTCCCAATGTTTTCCATATCACCACTAAGCAGTAGTCAATATGGCTACTGGGAACACAATATTTTATAGTAAGGGGGCTGGCTTATCTAAAAACCCTCTTATAGGCCCTTCTAAGCCATCTGACCAAAGTTCAAAGGTCATCAAGTACAATATTGATAGCTGGTTACTGGATGGGAAAATCTTGAATTAGTTGGCTGTGTTCATGAACTCATCCCTAGTAACACCCAGAGCTGGCAAAGGACACTGAGCAGAGACAATAGCACTGTATATTGAATGTGCAGGCTATCATATTATGGAGGGAATAATAGAAAACGCTACATTATTTAAAGCATATATAAGGGGTATACAATTACCACCCCATAATGTAACAATCGGGCCTTATGACTGAAACCAAGAGATAGTTCTTGCTGGCTATTGAGATCAATGATTTTCATTTGAGTGCTGTTCTAAAGAAATAATTAGATAATGTTTGCTAAGGGCAGCTAGAAAATGTGTTCCTTTAGAGCAGTGGTCTCCAAACTGTGGCCCTTTGCTTGCCTTTACCCGGACCTTGGGACACTATTCTTCCTACTGACTCCAACAATAGGGCATAATTCCTCCCACTGACACCAAAGATGTGGCACTATTCTTCCCACTGATACCAATGATGGGACACTATTCCTCCCACTGACACCAATGATGGGGCACTATGCCTCCCACTGACACCAATGATGGGGCACTATTCCTCCCACTGACACCAATGATGGGACACTAGTCTTCCCACTGACCCCAATGATGGGTCACTATTCTTTCCACTGACACTAACAATGGGACACTAATTTTCCCACTGACACCAATGATGGTGCACTAGTCTTCCCACTGACACCAACAAAGGGGTGCTATTCCTCCCACTGACACCAACAATGGTGCACTATTCCTCCCTATGACACATATTGATGGGACACTATTCCTCCCACTGACACCAATGATGAAGCACTATTCCTCCCCCTAATGCCAAAGTTGCACTGTTTTGTCCCACAGACGCCAGGACATTTTCTTCTACCACTTGCCACAATCCATCCCCCCCTAAAGTCTGAAGCACAGTAAACTGGCCCTTTGTTTAGAAAGTTTGGATACCCCTGTTTTAGAGGCTTGCCATCCGTTACCCAATATTTGCTGAAACAGCTAATGTACATGGCTTGATTTCACTGATATGCCCCCTACTTTTATTGCACCACCATGACCATAGATTTCTGTGGCCACTGAAATTTTAATAGCCTGGGCCTATGCAGCTGCCTTTTCTCATATGTAGGATAACAATTGCTATATTTTCTTACACTTTATACGCAATTTACAAGAATAATGTTCAAGTATTACCTTTAACATTTATCGCAATATAGTCACTGAGTTCGGACTGGATTTGTGTTTTGCTGTCAGGTTTATCCCTGAAATCACATGCATATTGGCCAATATCTTCCTCTCCTGCATTTATTTTAATATACGAAAATGGATTATCGTTGCTAACTTTTAAAGATTGTCCATTCTTGTAAATAGTAAATTGTATGTTGGAATAGGGAGTATCGCATGTTATTGTTATGTCTTCTCCTGGTCGTACAATTTTCCTGGGTTTTATTGTAATTTTCGGTGCTGGGTATTTGTCTGCAAAGATGAGAAGGGGATAAAAGTAAGAAACCCATATTAAGCAGCATTTAATGTACTGTATATAAGAATACACAAAATAAAGTATAATAAAGTATAACTGATTCATTTCATATTCCAGGTAAAATGGTGTCAGCTGTGCAAAGGGCTTATACCATTATGTTGTGTTGAGTGAAGTCTTCTTTTATAATGTCACTTTGTGCTTGACTTTATTTACACAAGCAATTAGCCACTAATTAGTAAGCATCTGTTAAGTGATCTGTTACCAACCGAGCCTGCTTTTTGGGTTCGGTGGTTACAAGTTAAAAGCATGTTTTTTTGCTGTAAAATTACTTAGAACCCCCAAACATTATATATTGGTTTTTTTTTTCTAACACCCTAGAGAATAAAATTGCGGCCATTACAAAATTTTATGTCACACCGTATTTACGCAGCGGTCTTCAAAGCGTGCTTTTTTTTAAATAAATTCAGGTTTTTTAGTTAAAAAATAAGAAAACAGTAAAGTTAGGCCATTTTTTTCCATATTGTGAAAGATAATGTTACGCCGAGTAAAATGATACCCAACATGTCATGCTTCAAAACTGCGTCCGCTCGCGGAATGGCGACAAACTTTGCAACTTAAAAATCTCCATTGGAGATGTTTAAAAAATTCTACAGGTTAGCAGTTTTGTGTTACAGAGGAGGTCTAGTGCTAGAATGATTGCTCTCGCTCTAACGATCACGGCGATACCTCACATGTGTGGTTTCAACACCATTTTCATATGTGTTACGTATGCGTTCGCTTCTGCACTCGAGCTTGCGGGGACGGGGCGCTTTAATTTTTTTTTTTAATTATTTATTTTGCTTTTAACTTTTTATTTTTACATTGTTCTTTTTTTAAAACAAAATTGATCACTTTTATTCCTATTACAAGAAATGTAAAACGGGACATTTAAGACCGTTGGGCGGATGTGACTTCTGACGTCATTTCTGCCCCGCCATGTTATGGAGCCGAGTGAGCGGCTTGAGCCGCTCAGTCGGCTCACGGACACTGGGGGGGAGAGGATCGGATCATCTCCGCCATCTCTGCCACTGCCGGTGGGTCTGGTAACCGGCGGAGATGACCGGAAAGTGGCGGGAGGGGGTGGACCTCTCCCGTCACTGATAAAAGTGATCTTGCGGCGAATCCGCCGCTAAGACCACTTTTATCCTCCTCAGAATCGCCGGCTGAAAAAAACGGTATCTGAATGGTGCCTGCAGCTGCAGGCACCATTCAGATATCACCACTCAAATCCAAGGACGTATATACAGGCTCTTGGTGGTCAAGTGGTTAAACTTAAAGGGGTTGTAAAGTCTTGAGGTTTTTCACCTTACTGCATTCTATGCAGTAAGATGAAAAACCTTCTGTGCTGCAGCTGCCCCCCCAGAACCCCCCTTTTGCTTACCTGAACCCGATCGTTCCAGAGTAGAGGATGAGCCCAGCAGCTCCAGCCACTGTCTTGGGTCCTCATTGGATAAATTGATAGCAGCAGGAGCCATTGGCTCCTGCTGCTGTCAATCAAATTCAGTGACGCAGGGGCAGGGCCGAGTCCTACTGTCTGTGTCAATGGACGCAGCATCAGGACTCGGGAGCGCCCGAACAGATGCCCCCATGGAAAGCGCTTCTCCGAGAGGGTACCCGATGAAAAGGGGGATCGGGGCCGCTATGTGAAAAACCCTTGCACAGAGCAGGTAAGTATAGGCATGATTGTTATTTTAACCACTTCAGCCGTGAAGGATTTACCCCCCTAATGGCCAGGCCATTTTTTCTAATACAACACTGTGTTGCTTTAACTGACAATTGCACGGGCCTGCAACGTTGTACCCAAATAAAATTGATGTCCTTTTTTCCCACAAATAGAGTTTTCTTTTGCTGGTATTTGATCACCTCTGTGGTTTTTATTTTTTGAGCTATAAACAAAAAAAGAGCAACACTTTTGAAAAAAAAAAACTATATTTTTTACTTTCTGCTATAAAACCTATCCAATAAAAATATGTAAAAAAATCTAATTTATTCATCAGTTTAGGCCAATTTGTATTCTGCTACATATTTTTGGTAAAAAAAAAATCCCAATTAGTGCATATTAATTGGTTTACGCAAAAGTTATCGCATCTACAGACTATGGGATAGATTTAGGAACTTTTTTTAATAGTAATGACAGCGATCAGTGATTTTTCTTGTGGGACTGCAAAATTGGACGGACAAATTAAACACTAAGTGACACTTTTTGGGGACCAGTGACACCTACAAAATGCACTGATCACTGTATAAATGACACTGGCGGGGAAGGGTTTAACATCAGGGGCGATGAAAGGGTTAACTGTGTTCCCTCAGTGTGTTTACTAACTGTGTGGGTAACTTTCTTTTGGTGGCATTTTATCACCTCTGCGTTTTTTATTTTTTGCGCTATAAACAAAAAAGACAGACAATTTTAAAAACAATATTTTTTACTTTCTGCTATAATACATATCCAAAAAAAATTAAAACAAATTTCTTCATCAATTTAGGTCAATATATATTCTTCTACATACTTTTGGTAAAAAAAATCCTAATAAGCGTATATTGATCGGTTTGCGCAAAAGTTATAGCGTCTACAAACAATGGGATAGATATATGGACCTTTCAATTTCTTTTATTGTTTTTACCGTTAATGGCAGCAATCAGCGTTTGGACACATCTGACACATCTGACCCTAAATGACACTTTGTGGGGACCAGTGACACCAATACAGTGATCAATGCTAAAAAAATGCACCGATCACTGTATAAATTACACTGGCAGGGAAGAGGTTAACATCAGGGGAGATCAAGGGGTTAAATGTGTTCCCTGCTAGTGTTTTCTAACTGTATGGGGATGGACTGACAGGAAGAACACAGAGATCTGTGTTCCTGATTACTACGAGCAGAAGAGCTCTGTGTACTTCCCTGTCAGAACGGGGATCTGCCTTGTTCTCATAGGCAGATCCCTGTTCTGCCTCTCTGTGGAGCGATCACGGGTGGCCGGCGGACATCAGGACCACCGGACCTGCGGATTCTCCCCCCTGTGCAGCGGGTGCAGGTACATTGTTTCACGCAATGGAGCTGTCCTGCCGTAGTATATGTGCGGTGGGTGGTTTTTAGTAGTTAAAAAAAAATCTTTACAATCACTTTAATGTTTATGTATAGCTGAAGGGTTAAAATACCTGTCAATTCATTTTTGCTCTGTACACCACTGGAAGATTTCTGCTCATTTCTTGTTCTGATGACAACTAGGGATGGGCGAACGGTTCGGCCTGAGCATGAGTTCGGGCCGAACATTTGCCTGTTCGGCCGTTCGCTGAACATCCGAATTTGCAGGGTGTTGGCCGGTCGTTAACCCCAACGAACACCCTTCACTGCACTGCACAGTGCATTCTGCGCCCTGATTGGGCAAAGCTTTGCCCAATCAGGGTGCAGTGTAAGCTGGTTGTTAAGGAGCAGGGCTAGGAAGCCGACATCTTTAACAACCAATAAGTCATCAGCTGTCAATGGGATTCCCTGCTGACACTTGAATAGGCCCAGGAGTTGGAACATTTTTTTTTTTTTTCGGGTCTGCGACGTGGCATGTGGCAGTGATTGATGATGGATTTACATCGAAGGACACTATTTTTGTTATTTTTTTAATAAAGGAATTGTCAAAAACTTGTCTCTTGTTTCTTATTACTTTTTGACACTTTTTTTGTGAATGGGTAGGGGTACGATGTACCTGATACTCATTCTCATAAGGGGAGGCAGAATCTGGAGGAGCTCGCTCGTTCGTCCCCCCTTTTTCTGACTTGCCAGGCTGCATACCCAGATAAGGGTCTGGTATGGATTTTGGGGGGACCCCATGCCTTTTTTTAAAAAATGTTTTCTTTGTTTTTTCAATAGACCGGTGGCGGCAAATGTAACCATGAGTCATTTTAAATGGGATTTTACTAGTTTTTTTTTCATTGTGCACATCTCTGCTGTCAATTACTGCCAGTGACGAGGGAGCGGGTACTCAGGAGTGAGCACAAGTGCCGCCATAGCAATCAGCTTGTTATGGGAGCACTTAATTGGGGGGGGGGGGCAGGAGCAGCTTTGGGGGACCTGAGAAGAGGAGGATCAGGGCTGGTATGTGCAAAACAATTGCACAGAGCAGGTAAGTATAACATGTTTACTATTTTACTATACTAGAAGAACTCACAGCGCTATCCCTTTAAACGTAGTGCTTGTTAGACGTGTACATGTAATATATTCAATAATTACATAAGCACAATAATAGTGTTACCAACCTCCCCTGCAATAGTAGTCCAGATATCACAATATTATGCTTCAAATGTAACCCCAGTAGTCTATGTATTAAGCTAAAAAATACTTGTGCAAAAACGACATATAAAATCATAGTCCAATATTATTCCATCTATTAATTTAGTGCATTCATTTAATATTATATTATTATTATTATTATTATTATACAGGATTTATATAGCGCCAACAGTTTGTGCAATGCTTTACAATATTAGGGCAGACAGTACAATTACAATACAATTCAATACAGGAGGAATCAGAGGGCCCTGCTCATTAGAGCTTACAATCTAAGAGGGAGGGTTGAATGATACGAAAGGGCAATAACTGCGGTGGATGAGCTGATTGAGAAAATAAGGAGTGTAGTTGTTAGGTGGTGGCAGGATAGGCTTCCCTGAAGAGAAAAGTTTTCAGGGATCACCTGAAGGTGGATAGATTTGGGGACAGTCTGACAGACTGGGGTAGGGAGTTCCAGAGGATGGGAGAGGCTCGGGAGAAGTCTTGGAGGCGAGTATGAGAGGAGGTGATGAGGGAACTGGAGAGGAGGAGGTCTTGGGAGGAGCGAAGAGGACGGTTAGGTTGGTATTTTTAGACTAGGCTGGTGATGTAGCTGGGAGCAGAGTTGTGGATGGCTTTGTAGCTGATTGTTAGTATTTTGAATTTAATTCGTTGAGCGAGTGGCAGCCAATGGAGTGATTGGCAGAGAGGGGTGGCAGACGCTGAACGGTTTGTAAGGTGGATGAGTTTGGCAGCAGCATTCATAATGGACTGGAGGGGGGATAGTCTATTTAAAAGTAGGCCAGTGAGGAGGGAGTTGCAGTAGTCGAGGCAAGAGATGACCAGGGCGTGAATCAGGAGCTTTGTGGTTTCATTGGTTAGGAAGGGACGTATTTTAGAGATGTTGCGGAGATTGAGGCGGCAAGCCTTAGAAAGTGATTGGATGGGAGGCCAAAAGGAGAGTTCAGAATCCAGGATAACACCAAGCACCCTAACATGTGGGGATGGTTGGATGGTTGTGCCATTGCTCTTGACAGAGAAGTCGGGGGAAACGGCATGTGGGGCATTATGAGTTCAGTTTTGGACAAGTTGAGATTGAGGAAGTGGTGTGACATCCAGGCAGATATGTCTGTTAATAAGCTAGTGATACGTGAGGAGACTGATGGAGTAAGTTGGGGGGTGGAGAGGTAGATTTGGGTGTCGTCAGCGTAGAAATGATATTGAAAGCCGTGGGAGGCTATCAGCCGGCCCAGGAAAGAGGTGTATATTGAAAATAAGAGAGGTCCAAGAACAGAACCTTGGGGGACCCCAACAGAGAAAGTAAGAGGAGAGGAGGAGGTAGAATTGTCCATTACACTTAAGGTGCAATGGGATAGGTAGGACGAGAGCCACTCATGAGAGCACAGTCACAGAGACCGAGGGAGTAGAGTTTGTTGAGGAGGAGGGGGTGGTCGACAGTATCAAAGGCAGCCGAAAGGTCGAGGAGTAGGAGTACAGAGTAGTGTCCACTGTTTTTTGCGGTTAATAGGTCATTTGTGAGTTAAGAAGGGCAGTTTCTGTGGAGTGTTGAGGGCGAAATCCAGATTGAAGGGGGTCCAGAAGGTTATTCTTAACAAGGTGGTCACTCAGTTGGTTGTAGGCTAGGCGTTTGAGGAGTTTGGAGGAAAAGGGGAGCAAGGAGATAGGGCTCAGTTTGTTAAGGTCGGTAGGGTCCAGGGATGGCTTTTTGAGTATGGGGGTCACCAATGCATGTTTTAGAGCATTGGAAATGATGCCAGAAGAGAGTACAGGATAGAGTCAGAGGGTGAGCTTAGTATTTGAGAGGGAATAGGGTCCAGTGAACAGGTGGTTAGGTGGGCGTTAGAAAGGAGTTTAGCAACCTCATTTATAGTAGCAGGGTTGAATAAGGATAGTGTTGATTGTGCTTGTTGACGTGGGGTGTTAACTGGGGAAGATACCTGTAGAGTGGAGATTTCATCACAAATTGTGTCAATCTTGCTTTTGAAGTGATTAGCAATCTCCTGGGCAGTGAGTGTGTTAGTGGGGGGAAGTGGTGGAGGACGAAGTAGGGAGTTGAAGGTAGAGAAGAGTTGTCGGGGACTGGATCAGAAGGTGTTAATAAGAGTGTGAGGTCGCAACACCCTCTAGTGGGGACTTCTTTCCGGTAAGTTGCTTACCATAGGGGAGAATCAACAAGCACCAGCACGTCTTTTCTCTGCATGGATTAAGGGTTCATGCACAAGGGACGCTTTTTCAACCTCCCCTGAACAATTTTTTTGAAAGCTAGAAGCCGACATCTAAAACTCCCGTTTTGCCGTGTTTTGCATGCCACGTTTAGCGAAGTTTTGCCGCGCTTGCGTCTAGGAGCGTTTTTGAAAAAAAATTTTTTTTTTTTAAAACGGAAACACCTGTAAACGAAATGGTCCTAGGTGCGAGCTGCCGCGTTTAGGCGCGTTTATCAGCATTTACGAGCTGTTTGGCGTTTCAAATGCCTCTGAACTTGCGTCTGAACCCATTTTTTTGCGTTTCAAAAAAAAGCCTCTAAACTCAACTGCCTGGAAACTACCTTAAACGACCCTGTGTAAATGTACTGATAAGATAACATTAAATGAGTTCAGGGGCAGCTGGAAAATAACGTTCCAATGCTCCTGAACGTCCGTTTATCAGCCTCAGTGTGCATGAGGCCTTAAAGAGCACCAGTCACCTTAACCTGATAAACTTTTGAAGCATTTTAAACAAAGGAACTGCTTATTCAGCACAGACTGTTTTATTGTTGTTCACAAGCACCAATCACTTTATATGTTTACTTATAAATAATGAACATGGTTTATTTTGAACAAAAGTATAAATTAGAAGGGTTTTTTTAATATATTTTAGCACTACTGTACAAATTGGATAAAATAATGAGTGTTTAGATTGATTTAATCATTTAAGATTTTTTCAGCATTATACACTTATTATTGGAATTTCCCAATGTAGGCATTATTAACTAATTAGATATGAGGATTTATAATATATAGCAGCGCCAAAACCTACTGCTCATTAAGCATATTTCCTATAAATGCACACAGCCCAGCTCGGGACAGAGTGGCTTGCTATGGGGACACTCAATCTCTACACAATTGATCTTTGAGTAACTTAAGCAGGTTAGATCACTGCAGTGCTAACTACTTTCAGTGACAATGGAAAGAACCAAGAATCCCTGAAAACATACAGGACCTACATAATACCTCCCAGATTCAGGTAAACTATTCCTCAATATTGTAATATGGATGGACTATCCTAGGAATAAAACCTATTTTTTTTTTTTTTTTTATATCCCCTTGAAATGTGAAGTGTAGACAAAAATCATGTGGAAGTTAGTAAATGAGTTACGGTATATAAAAAAACAATTATCAGTGTTAAATATTTATACATTACATATCACAGTGGATTCTAGATAATCCTTTTACCGTTAACATATATATCCTGAGGCTCACTGGGCTCCGAGAAAACATTATTCCAACTGTATCTGCAGGAGTAGAGGCCAGAGTCACTACTTTTTAGATCCACAATAGCAAATTCTGGATTGCTTTGACTTATTGTGCTCTCATTCTGACCTCTCGTCAGGTAGAACTTTTCTGCCTTTGTCGCATTTTTGCAATGGAACCGAACCGTGCCACCAATCACAATGGCATCATCGGGATAACTTGTAAACACTTCTAAATCTGGCTTGTTCAGCTGGTCTAGAAAAAAATAAGAAATCAATATAAAACATAATTTCTGCATCTGCATGTATTTCCACTGGATATAGGGATAAATATGGGGGTTGATTTACTAAAGCTGGAGAGTACAAAAACTGGTGCAGCTGTGCATGCTAGCCAATCAGCTTCTAACCTCAGCTTGTTCAATCAAACTTTGACAATAAAACCTTGAAGCTGATTGGTTTCTGTGTGGAGCTGCACCAAATTTTGCACTTTCAAGCTTTAGTAAATCAACCCCATGGTGTCTTCATAAGATGCTCTGTAGATGATGTGAAAATGTCACCCTCTGGTTTGGGTGATCCCCTATTAATCTTCAAAGCTTCAATTGTCCTCCAGGCAGAAAAAAACAGATAAGTCAATATCCAACTAAGACTGCATATTGCAATGAAACAGTTAAACACACTACAAAAAAAAGGCTGCACAATAAAATCCACGCATAGCCACCCTGGCGTCAAAGGTTTCTAGTAAACTTAGCTTTCCTGGGTAGTAGTTTGGCCCAGGCGAATTGGCAGTTTTCTCAATTGTTTTTTCCTATATGTTCAGGATTGTTGCTATTCCCTACTGCTGCCACTGGGTTTCACCGACACTAGGGCAATAGTTATGGGGTCAGTGAGATTTTGTCCTGTTGAACATTATGTCCCCTCTGGCAACCACTAGGAGGTTCATGGCCAGTGGTGCATGGAGGCTATAAATGGTTGAGGAGTTACTTGGTGAGGTCTAATTCCCCTGGGCTGTAGCCTGGGGAGGTGTGTGCAGTAATAAAGGTACAGTATCCAAGGTGGCAGAGCCAGAGGATGAAAGTCCTGCTGGAGGGGAAGTGATGCCTGCCACGAGAGGATCCTGGCACTCCCTTGAAAGGAGGAGAAGTCTGGTAGAGTCTGAAGCCCTGTTGCCTGTGAAGACTTGTACTAACTATCTCTCCCTTTGAGCCAGAGCAATAAAAATTAAGAAAAAAAGACTAAAACAACCGGTGCCCATCTTTGTTGTGTCTATCGTCAGTGGCCATGGATCCACCCTGGGGTAATGCTAGCCCTTATCCTCCATTGGAGGTATGTTTTCTCTGCTCCTGGCCAGGAGGGGTGCTACAGATTCTTACATGCATCAGGGTTTTGTGATATGATGTACCCCTTCATTGTTGTGTTTTTTAAAGCTGAACTCTACGCAGTTTGTTGTAATTGTACATTCCTTTAAAAATAATGAAATGTATTTAGCAGCATGAGTGCCTGAATCTATGCTAATTTCAGCTTCCTGTCATCTCTTATACAATGTAAAGAGGAACACAGCTCCAGGTGAAGCCTGGAAGCCCAATCCACTAATCCACTCCCCACCGCAGCAGTCCAGAAAACAGTAAGAAAGTGGCTGCACTCTGCACCAGGGTAATGAGTATTATTTATTACCAAACTGACAGAATAAACAGCACAGGCACACTGGAACATTGACGCATTTCACACAGCAAGTGCTTGATCACAACTTCTCTTTGTGAAGCGCGTCAGTTTTCCAGTGTGCCTGCGCTGTTTATTCTGTCAGTTTGGAAATAAATAATCTTCATTATCCTGGTGCAGAGTGCAGCCAATTTCTTCTGTTTTCTGTCATCTGTTGCTCTGCAGCACACTCGGCAGATTGGGACAGGGAAGGGCAGTACAAGGAGCAAATCATCTTCTACTGCACATGTGTTGAGAACAAGCTGACAGAGAACAGTGGTTGAGGACATAGTGAGTTGTTACTACTTTATTGTCCAGGCCGCAGGCAGTAAGTTGACAAAACTATAATTCTTAATTAGAAGAAAGAGTTATTATGTTATTATTCTGGCTGTGCTATCAGGCAGAGCTTCATGAATCAAAAGTGATTGAACAGAATTAGCAATCCTTTGTCATATAGCGAGTTTGTAAGGGGGACCACGATTGGCTGTGTTTTGGTGCCTAATTGCTAGAGCCCCCACCCTGCTTCTTCTGGAATAGGATAGTGACCTGCTGCTGATAGTTAGAGGTCTTCACAAAAACAGAGATAGGCGCCCATCAATGCCCATCAGTACCACCTATGAGTGCTCATCAATGCCACCTATCAGTGTCACCTATCAGTACTCATCAATGCTGACTGAGTTCTGCCTATCAGTGCTCATCAATGCCCATCCGTGCCCATCAATGCCACCTATCAGTGCTTATCAGTGCAGCCTATCAGTGCTCATTAATCCCACCTATCAGTGCCCATTAGTGCCTCCTACCAGTGCAGCCTATCAGTGCTCATCAATGCCTTCTGCCCTCTCAGCACGGCAATGAGTTGAGAGTGTCTCTCTCATGGAACAGCTCAGAGCCGGCATTGACAGTTCTCTCTCCCCCTCCGTCCTCTCTCGCACGGGATGGGAGAGGAGACAGCCGATCTGCTCCCCCTTCTCCCCCCTCCCCTCCCCTCTCTTGTGTGTGCTCTGCGGGAAGTAAAGTGTGAAGCTAACAAGCACAGAGCACACACAGGAGAGGGGCAGAAGGGGGAGCAGATCGGTTGTCTCCTCTCCCATCCCGTGCGAGAGAGGATGGAGGGGGAGAGAGAACTGTCAATGCTGGCTCTGAGCTGTATGAGAGACACTCTCAGCTCATTGCCGGGCGACTAGCAACCGCGCTGGGGCCCCCGACAATGGTGGAATGTGAGGGCCGCATCGCAAGTGCGACTGTTGCGGCCCTGGTAGTTCTGCCACTGGCTCAATTCACATCTATGCATGTTGCTTTTGAGGGTTACTACAGTGCTGTTTGCTGGGCTTTTTTTTACCTTGTCTTTAACAAGATTTTGCTGCTATTTGCACTTTGCGTTTTTATACTTTTTATTTTTGGAAAATTTGTTGGGCAGATTTAAAAACGCAAAACTCAAATTGCGGCAAAATCTCAGTAAAAACACTACATGCTTTTCTGCAGCTTCTCAATTGAAGTCTATTGAACCAAAAAAAAATCACCATTTTGCGTTTAAAAAAGTCCTTGACCCTTACCAAAAAGGCAGAAGCACAAAAATGCATTCATGTGAACATGTTCCATAGGAATCTGTGTTAAAAAATGTCCTGCATTTCTGCAAAAGGCAAAAAGCATGAAAAAACACCTTGGTGTGAATGGAGCCTAAAGCCAAACTCTGAGCATTTTTCACATTTAAAGTGGTGAGAGGAGTCACACCTTTTATGTTTTCATGTCTTATGACTGAAAAAAAAATAGTTATAATACATATGTTCACATCAATAAATGGCAATTTATTAATGGCATTTACAAATAGTTGTCTAATTTCGACTGTGTGAATGAGATAAATCTATAAAGTGTATGTAAATCCAATCACTAACATCTCATATATTAAAAAAGTAGATTTCAACAAACATTATACAGTCAAATCCACTATTGTCATTATCAGGAAATGTATCCTGAGAAATGACATGCAGTCATCGCTGGAGTACATGCATATAGACAAAAAAAACTGCAAAGAGGCTGCAGAAGATTATTAGCCTTAGAAGCAATTAAGGAGTAAATAAGGATGAAAACTAGTATTTTATTTGCAAAAATGTCAACTTTATGCAAATGAGTGCTTTAGCAATCAAATATTCATTCATGTAGGATTTATTTTAATGTCTTATGATATTATATGGCATTGCATGTAATAAGATTGAAATTAAAAAGTTTTCTTACTCACCCACTGCAGCAGCTTCTTTCATGAGCAGAATGCAACCTAAAAAATGAAATTATTTAAGATGTTAGAAGTAACAAATACAAAACATTATATATACACATATATACAGTATCTTACAAAAGTGATATAATCATTATTGTAAATTTATAAGGAATGAATTAAGGGTCACCATTAAATCCATGTGTAGTCATTTTACAGTATCTCACAAAAGTGAGTACACCCCTCACATTTTTATAAATATTTTAATATATCTTTTCATGTGACAACACTGAAGAAATGACACTTTACTACAATGTAAAGTAGTGAGTGTACAGCTTGTATAACAGTGTAAATTTGCTGTCCCCTCAAAATAACCCAACACACAGCCTTTAATGTCTAAACTGCTGGCAACAAAAGTGCAAATGTCCAAATTGGGCCCAAAGTGTCAATATTTTGTGTTGCCACCATTATTTTCCAGCACTGCCTTAACCCTCTTGGGCATGGAGTTCACCAGAGCTTCACAGGTTGCCACCAGAGTCCTCTTCCACTCCTCCATAATAACATCATGAAGCTGGTGGATGTTAGAGACCTTGCGATCCTCCACCTTCCATTTGAGGCTGCCCCACAGATACTCAATAGGGTTTAGGTCTGGAGACATGCTTGGCCAGTCCATCACCTTTACCCTCAGCTTCTTTAGCAAGGCAGGGGTCATCTTGGAGGTGTGTTTGGGGTCGTTATCATGTTGGAATACTGCCCTGTGGCCCAGTATCTGAAGGGAGGGGATCATGCTCTGCTTCAGTATGTCACAGTACATGTTGGCATTCATGGTTCCCTCAATGAACTATAGCTCCCCAGTGATGGGAGCAGTCATACAGCCCCAGGCCATGACACTCCCACCTCCATGCTTGACTATAGGCAAGACACGCTTGTCTTTGTGCTCCTCACCTGGTTGCTGCCACGCACACTTGACACCATCTGAACCAAATACATTTATCTTGGTCTCATCAGACCAAAGGACATGGTTCCAGTAATCCATGTCCTTAGTCTGCTTGTCTTCAGCGCACTGTTTGCAGGCTTTCTTGTGCATCATCTTTAGAAGAAGCTTCCTTCTGGGATGAAAGCCATGCAGACCAATTTGATGCAGTGTGTGGCGTATGGTCTGAGCACTGACAGGCTGACCCCCCACCCCTTCAACCTCTGCAGCCATGCTGGCAGCACTCATACGTCTATTTCCCAAAGACAACCTCTGGATACGACGCTGAGTATGTGCACTCAACTTCTTTAGTCAATCATGGCGAGGCCTGTTCTGAATAGAACCTGTCCTGTTAAATCACTGTATGGTCTTGGCCACCATGCTGCAGCTCAGTTTCAGGGTCTTGGCAATCTTCTTATAGCCTAGGCCATCTTTATGTAGAGCAACAATTATTTTTTTCAGATCCTCAGAGAGTTCTTTGCCATGAGGTGCCATGTTGAACTTCCAGTGACCAGTATGAGAGAGTGAGAATAATAACACAAAATTTAACACACCTGCTCCCCATTCACACCTGAAACCTTGTAACGCTAACGGGTCACATGACACCAGGAAGGAAAATGGCTAATTGGTCCCAATTTGGACATTTTCACTTAGGGGTGTGCTCACTTTTTTCGCCAGCGGCTTAGACATTAATGGCTGTGTGTTGAGTTATTTTGAGGGAACAGCAATTTTACTCACTTTACATTGTAGCAAAGTGTCATTTCTTCAGCGTTGTCACATGAAAAGATATAAGAAAATATTTATAAAAATGTGAGGGGTGTGCTCACTTTTATGAGATATTGTAAGTGCTTCCATAAACAATAATAATATGCAGACATGAACTCAGTATGAGACAAAGAAGGCTGGAGCCTAAGAATAACAAAATGTGCACAACTGCTTCTTTCAATCCTAATCTATAAAAGCATTTGAGATTTTAAAGGGCTTTGTATTTCCATCAAGTATATGTAAAACATTTCCAGCAGGAATGAACAAATATGTATGGGTTCAGCTTGCTGGTGTTTGTGGTATCCTGCTTGAAATATGCAAAACTCAAAGTCTATGGGGACAACAACATGCATATTAGCCATTTCATGGTGAACCGACAAGGTATTGTCAAAAAAAGGGCACAAGGAGCTGGGCACTGCCATGGAAATCATTTAACAAGACAAAAAATAATAATTAAATAGTCCTATAGCAGGGAGAGGGTCCTTTTTAATGTTGTTTCAAGGGTGACATAAAACCCCAATCCTTTAACCCCTTCCTTACCCAGCACTTAAACCCCCCTCCTGCCCAGACCAATTTTTGGCTTTCAGCGCTGTCGCATTTTGAATGACAATTGCGCGGTCGTGCGACGTTGTACCCAAATAAAATTTGCGTCCTTTTTTTCCCACAAATAGAGCTTTCTTTTGGTGGTATTTGATCCCCTCTGCGTCATTTCTGATCGCCGCTATAAACAAAAAATGAGCGACAATTTTGCAAAAAAGAACAATATTTTTAACTTTTTGCTAAAGTACAAATCCATTAAAAAAATTATTCATCAGTTTTGGCCGATTTATATTCTTCTACATATTTTTGGTAAAAAAAAAACCCGCAATCGGCGTATATTGATTGGTTTGCGCAAAAGTTATCGCGTCTACAAACTGGGAATTGATTTATGGCGTTTTTATTATTTTTTTTTTTTTTACTAGTAATGGCGGCGATCTGCAATTTTTATCGGGACTGCGATATTGGGGCGGACATGTCGGACATTTTTTACACTTTTTTGGGACCAATGCCATTTATACAGCGATCAGAAATTTAAATGTCCACTGATTACTGTGTAAATGTCATTGGCAGTGAAGGGGTTAACCTACAGGGGGCAGTGAAGGGGTTAAATATGTTCCCTGGGTGTGTTCTAACTGTGGGGGGGCAGGGCTGGCCGGGACATAACAGATCTAACTGATCCCAGTGACAGGGATCAGTAGATCTGCTATGTCCCCTGTCACTGAACGGAGAACCGCCGTGTTTACAACGGCGGTTCCCCGTTCTGAGGCTCCTAAAGGCGATCGCCGGGTCTCGGGCGGACATCGAGTCCGCCCGACCCACGGGCACGCTCGCGCAGCGTGCGGCGCGCACGCGCGCGCCGCCGCTGCCGCCAGGGGGCGCGCCTGGAGCGCGCCTGGAGCGTGCGCAGTGGAGGACGTCCATGGGCATTTCAGGTCCGCGCTGGAGCCGTACTTCGGCTATAGCGCGGACCTGGAGTGGTTAAATTACACACGTGGGAGATAACTTTCAGTTGTATGCGACTTTACAGAACAGTACAATTTTCATGAAAATGATGCAATACATTTTACATTTAGTTTGCTTTGAATACAGTAGCAGCATCCCAATATCATTAAAGTGGTTGTAAAGGCTCAAGTTTTTTTACCTTCATGCAAGCCATTGGCTCCAACTGCTGTCAATCACAGCAAGTGAGCCATTGAGAAGAAAGAGGAGGCGGGGCAGAGCCACAGCTTCATGTATGAATGGACATGGCCAGCTTGAGAGTGAGCCTGCTTGGGTGCCTCCACAGCAAGTTGTTTTCTCTGAGGGCAGGAGGGTGGAGCCAGGAGCGCTGGTGGGGGACCCGAGAAGAGGAGGATCGGGGCTGCTCTGTGCCAAAGGACTTCACAGAGCAGGTAAGTATGACATGTTTGTTATTTTTTTTTTTAACTTGACTACTAAATAAATAAATAAAAATGTCATAAATATATCCCCTATTTTGTAGACACTATAACTTTTGCCAAAACAAATCAATATACACTTATTGGGATTTTTTTTGTACCAAAAATATGTAGAATTACATATTGGCCTAAACTGAAGAATAAATTATTTTTTTATATTTTTTTGGATATGTTATGTTTTATAGCAGAAAGTAAAAAATATTTTATTTTTTTTTCAAAATTGGCGGCCTTTTTTTGTTTATAGCGCAAAAAAAAGAAAAAACGGAGAGGTGATCAAATATAGAGTTGAGCGAACCTCTGGAAGTTCGGGTTCTGCTGGTCCGGCCGAACTTCGGGACCACGTCCGGGTCCGGACGTAACCCGAACGATCGCACGGACACCGAACCCCATTGAAATCAATGGGGACCCGAACTTTTAGGCACAAAAATGGCTGTAACTAAGTCCTGGAAAGCCGAAAGGTCCTGAATCAATGTCGGTAAAAACACGGATTTTCAAGCCCAGGGGTAACTAAAGTTACCCCAAGCCACAGGCACGCTAGCAAGCCCAATGCAGGCCTGGGCCTGCACCAGGGCTTCAAGCCGGCCTGGTCGTCTTGGGCTTGAAGGTCTCCAAGCGAGTTGAGATATAAACTAGTGGAGAGGCAAAAAAGAAAAAAAACGCGATATTTGTTTTTTTCCGGCGGTTAAAACTTTTTTTTTATTTTATAAAAAATGAAAGACGATATTTTGTATTGTATAGGTTTTTTTATATTTTTTTATT
>BLSH010410333.1:212348-232938 GCA_018402905.1 Glandirana rugosa | reverse complement strand
CACTGGCTGCATAACTGCCCCCACCTGTGTCACTGGCTGCATAACTGCCCCCACCTGTGTCACTGGCTGCAAACTGCCCCCTCCTGTGTCACTGGCTGCATAACTGCCCCCACCTGTGTCACTGGCTGCATAACTGCCCCCACCTGTGTCACTGGCTGCAAACTGCCCCCACCTGTGTCACTGGCTGCAAACTGCCCCCACCTGTGTCACTGGCTGCAAACTGCCCCCACCTGTGTCCCTGGCTGCAAACTGCCCCCACCTGTTTCACTGTATACTGTGTCCTGTGATGCTGATCTGTATACTGTGTCCTGTGATGCTGAGCTGTATACTGTGTCCTGTGATGCTGATCTGTATACTGTGTCCTGTGATGCTGAGCTGTATACTTTGTCCTGTGATGCTGAGCTGTATACTCCTGACACAATATGTGGAATACAGGGGACGGAGTGGGTGGATTCTATAAGGGGCGGGGCTTATTAAAAGTAGGAGGGGTCAAAGGGAAGGGCGGGGCCTGGCGCCCCCCCATCCAAAAACTTCACCAGCCGCCACTGGTGACAACCCTCAAAGAAGAGATTTTCCTTCAGTTTATAGAGATTTCCCCAGCTTCCTGTTTTAACCTGAGGGCAGGATGTGAAGAGGAATCTTTCTAATGAGACAAAGCAGGAAAAAAAACTGACAGGAGATTTAGCCCTTCCTAACTCTATCCATATATCCATATGCTTTACAGCTGAATTCCAGGCAAACAACTACATTCATTCCTGAGATGTACACTGGTCTATCCCCCAGCACAGTCCCAGCTAACTGGGGAGGCAACCTGACTGTTTTATTATTATATTATTATTATACAGGATTTATATAGCGCCAACAGTTTGTGCAGCGCTTTACAATGTTAGTTTTATCCTGCAGTTTCACTTTCACTTGCAGGTCCTCTTCGCACCCCCATCCTGTGACTGGACAGTGAAAAGAGAAGCAGCACACTGATGAGCTCAGTTCTTTATCACTCTGCTCTCTTTTTCTATTAGTATGTTCCTTTCTTTGCCACACCTATTGGCTCCTTGTGCTATTTCTATATCCCCCCCTCTAAAATCTGATATGGAGTAGACTGCAATTGCTAGTACCAAGACATATACTTCTATTGCTTGCATTTAAAAAAACAAAATACATTTAATATACATTTAATGATGTACTAAGCACTTCAGCTCTCACATTTTCTTGCTATGGGCCATTATTATATCTGCAATTGTCATTATATATTGTTTGTTAGGGACCAACACACCAGTGTCCTTGACTGGTTAATGATTGGGGAACTGCATTAATTTTTGTCTTTTATATATTCCTAGAGTTTAACTTTAAAGTGTTCCTAAGCCCAGGACCCTGCATCCACTTCATCTGGTCTCCCACAGTACACAGAACATGGAAATGCAATTATTTTGGTAAATATAAACTGCTAAATACCTTTTCTCATCAGCAGTATATAGCAGTTTAGTGACTTCTATCAATGTCCGGCTGAGCACTGGTTAAAGCTTGTAGGAGTTTTCATTCTCCTCTGACTGTCCTATGCCTGCATGACTCTTGACCCTCTGTGTGGACAATGCTGATTGCCCCTATGCCGATCACATGCACCCTCCCAGAAAAAAAAAAAAACTCTATAGCAATACACATCAAACTGAGCATGTGCAGAGTGCCCCCAAGGCTCTGTGCTATCAGGAGATGAATTGTGGGCAGTGGAAGAAGGGGAGGATCAGAGAAGACAGGGTCAAACAGCCTTTTTAAACAATGCAGAGGATTAGCCCCTTAGGTACCACAGTGGGTATAACAATTTTACGGTTGTGGGTTTAGTAACAATAAGGATTTAAAAAATAAAATATTACAGTTTAACCACTTCAGCCCCAGAAGGATTTCCCCCTTTATGACCAGAGCACTTTTTGCAATTCAGCACTGTGTCGTTCAACTGACAATTACGCGGTCCTGCGGCGTTGTACCCAAACAAAATTGACGTCCTTTTTTCCCCACAAATAGAGCTTTCTTTTGGTGGTATTTGATCACCTCTGCGGTTTTTATTTTTTGCGCTATAAACAAACAAAAAGTTACAATTTTGCCAAAAAACCCAATATTTCCTACTTTTTGCTAAAATACAAATCCAAAAAAAAAAATATATAAAAAAAAAATGTATTCATCAGTTTTGGCCGATGTATATTCTTCCTCATATTTTTGGCAAAAAAACATCGCAGTCGGCATATATTTATTGTTTTGAGCAAAAGTTGCCGCTTTTACGAATGATGAGAATTAATTTATGGGGTTTTTATTTATTTTCCTATCTTTTACTAGTAATGGCAGCGATCTGCGATTTTTACGATACAACGACATTGCGGCGGACATGTAAGACACTTTGGACACTTTTTGGGACCATTGGCATTAATGCAGCGATCAGTGCTATGAAAATGCACTGATTACTGTGTAAATGTCACTGGCAGGGAAGGGGTTAATAAGGGGCGATCAAAGGGAGATTTGTGTGTTTACATACACGGATCCCTGTTCTGTCACTGCGGGGGTGCGATCGCGGGTAGTCCGCCCTACCCACTTCTTGGCTTCCCCGCTACACAGTGAGCGTGCACGTTTCCAGCGCCGTGCACACCCATGATCCTCGATCTTGCATCCGCCGCCAGGTGACAGTGATTTGCGTTATCAAGCCAGAATGCCGCCAGGAACCTGCTTTTCATTTGTGCCATAGCATCGCTGCTGCTTGTGAGTAACGGCGGTGTCCCAGATGTAAGTCACTGTCCTGTTTTTATTAAATTTTTATGGCTGGCAGAGTATTGTTTTGATAAATCAGTATATGGATCACAATATGTTCCCCTTTTTATTTCTGTTGGGCAATGTTGTCGGTGATATGAGGGCTCACTATTCCCCTATACTTTCTTGAGCATCAGTGGATGTCCTGGACGTGCTGGATTGGAGATTTAACATCCGGACCTAATCAGCTGGTTGTACCCTTTAAGGCATTTCTGGAATGGATTTCTGGTGTGCATGCATTCTGTGTGTTGGCGGTGGTTGTGTCACTTGAAGTCACTTTTTTCTTCACCTTCAGATCCACGTTGTATTACTGTGATCTGGTAATTCCAATTGTGTTGATATAGGGTATTATGTTGGTTTTATTCTCTATTTCATTTTTTGGGAGGAATCGTGGATAAAGTAAACGCCTCTAGGATCATTTTCCATCTGGTGGATACATTCAAACGCTTTAGCTGTTCTCTTAAATGAGACAGCATTGTGAGCTGGTGAGTGAGCAATTTATCCAAAGATCTACCCCACCTTCAAGTTTTTCATTGGTGGTCACCCCACATTGGGACTTTATATGAAATTTATTTTTGCACTTTTGCACATTGACGTATTTATTTTCAGTGCCGCATCATTTTTATTATTTCTTTTTCAGGTTGTGTTATTCCTTTATGTCGGCTGCTGTTTTCACTTATTTCTTTATAGTGCTGATTTTTCTACACTCTTTTCACATTTATTTACACTGTGTCTATATCTATTGTGTTGATTAATTGATTATTAAAGTGATTGTAAAGGCAGAAGGTATTTTTTTATCTCAATGCATACTATGCATTAAGATAAAAATCCTTCTGTGTGCAGCAGCCCCTCTCAGCCCCTCTAATACTTACCTGAGCCCCATCTAGATCCAGCGATGTTGTAGGAGTTTCTCGGCTGCCCAGGACTCCCCTCCTCATTGGCTTGGTGCCATTGGCTCTCGCTGCTGTCAATCAAAGTCAGTCCGCCAATGAGGAGAGAAAGGGGGCGGGGCCGCAGCTCCATGTCTGAATGGACACACTCGGCTCGGATGCCCCCATAGCAAGCTGATTGCTGTGGGGGCATGCAATAGGAGGAAGGGGCCAGGAGCACAGAAGAGGGACCCGAGAAGAGGAGGATCCAGGCTGCTGTGTGCAAATTCACTGCACAGGGCAGGTAAGTATAGCATATTTGTTATTTTTAACTGTTATTTTTATTGTTATTTTTTTTTTTAAAAATGAGACATTAGTATCACTTTAAGGCACTTGTTTTTGGATTTATTTTCTGATAGGTATCAGCCAGCGCAACCATTTTTCACTTTTCCCCTTTTGCTATAAAAGCCTGCCTACTTGCTGTTTTTTACAGTGAAACTTAAGTTCCACTTTAATGTTTAGTATCCCAACGCAATAATTTGCACTGGGGACATTCAGACAGCAACTGAAAAAAAAAAACCACAAAGAAATCAAAGTATATTCAATAAAGTCCAGCACAACATTCATATGCCCCCATATAAGAACCAATGACGTTTCAAGACTGGAGTGCAAAAGCACTCTAGGTCTGAAAAGGAATTGTTTGTTGAAAACCGAAATAGCGGAGCCCCTTTTAGGACCGGTTCACACCAGAATTGTACAGGAACACAGTCTGCATTCTCCTGCAATGCAATTTGGTAGCCCATTCGTTTGAATGGTCTGCTCTCTACTCCTTTCAACAGAAGTCCAATATAGGTAAAAGGGAGCAGGAAGGGTGGACACCTGTTGGCAAGACACCACCTCCTCAGTATTGGTTCCTACCAGAAAGTGAGGGTAGACTGCCCCTCTTCCTCTCCCCTTGTTATGGGGCATATTACATGTCCAAAGAGGGGAAAAAGAAAGAGTGGGCTTCAGGAGCAGCAGGTCTGAAATATAAGCACACAAAGGAGTAAGGGGAGCAAGATAGCCCCCAGAGTTCCCCTCTCCCTAACATAGTTACCCTGTCTCCCCCAGAGTCACACAGGGCCCCTTAGTTAAATGCATCTCACAGAGCCCCCACCCTCCTAGCTCTTCTCCCCTCTTCATACCAATACCAAATCAGTCCTCCTCAGATTGACACTGTTGAAACGGGGTTATATTGCAGTAGTATACGGGTATACCTATGGGTTAACTAATGCTGCAGTCATTAAAAAAGATTTTTAAAAAAGGTATACATTATACCAACAGGATTGTGACCATGCTAATAGATTGTAATAAATTGTACAAAGCGTACCTGTATTAAAATTAAACACATTTATACAATAAATGCCTACTTAGAACTGTAAAATTCATCCATATACAACCAATAAATACATCTTATTTGATCTGTAATTCATTAAAAATTATTAAGTAAATAAATATCTTTATTCATCAAATATTATTAGAACTAAAAATAAAATGTTATGTGCAACCATCAATAATGAAATAAATCCTTAAATGCATGTGAAAAATTTCATATAAAAAATATCCTCAGTGTCCAATATATGCAATTCGTAAATAAATAAGTAAAAATAAAAATGAATTCTTCAATTCATATAAATACAGAAATGAATCACAAAATTTCCCCAGTATCTGTGAGAGTAATAGCCAGTGAAAAGTCTTTTATCTCCAAATTACACTCCATCATAAAGTGTAGAATACTTATTTCTCAGACCTTTTTCACTGAAGATCAAATCCACACCACCGTACGATTTCTGGTACTCATCTGCAAATTTTAGCAAAATAAATGGGACTCTCTCATTTTACAATGTTAATATAATCAGCCACTCTTCCAGCAATTCAAACCAATATCAATCAATGGGTAATGCAACCTTTCCAGCATATCAGAGGTTACACCAGAGTTTCAGAACTCTCCATCGCCATTTAAGAAAGGAAAGCACCATACAGTATAAAATCCTTAAACATTTATTCAGCTTGCAATGGAATCACACTTACATTCTCTAGCGTCATGCCCAACAATAAGGATAACAACGCATTTGTTTGTTTGCGCCGTCGCCTCCTCCCGCTTGTGCGGGGTGATGTCACTTAACGTAGTTCTTCCTTATGCGCTTCGGCGCAATGTTGCAGGAGCGGTATTATTGTTGCACATAAGATTTTATTTTTAGTTCTAATAATATTTGATGAATATAAATATTTATTTTCTTAATAGTTTGATGAATTACACAGATCAAAAGATGTATTTATTGGTTGCATATTAATTAATTTCATGGTTATAAGTATCAGAGATGCAAGGGCATCTCTTCCTTTACTGACACCACAGATGCAGAGGCATTTCTACCTTTCTGTGAACCACCAGCACGGGGGCATTTTTCCTCATGCTGATGCCGGGGCATTTCTTTCCACATCACTTTCAGCATATATTTTGGTGCGGCAAGCTGCATCCCACACCCTATACCTTCACCCTTCTCAGGGAAGGATGGGGGGGGGCACAGTTTGGCATCTTCGCATTGGGCACTGCATGACCTTGTCCCTGCACTGGCAGGTAGGCAAGGAGTGCCTGCAAAGAAGCTACAGGAGATTAGAATTATTGAGATGCAGCAAAGGATGAAATCAAAGTAAAAGTATTTTATCGTTAAAAATTGCTTTAGATAACTACATGTCATTCAGTCAAAAAAAAAAAAAATCAATCACTGTACTCTGGGCTGTAGCAACAGTTTTCATTTATTTAAAAAGCAGCAGGGGTCACCTCTGAATTGGTTTGATTTTTTTTTACAGCGACTTTTCAGAGCGATTTTGTGCACCTTGAGCAGAAATGTATCTCCTTGTGTAATTCAGTTGAGGCTTAAATCTACTTAAAAAAATTATTATGCAAATCATGTACCGTAAATAGAATTTTAGCATACAAGGAAGAAAATTTGGGAAATCAAAAAATAATAATCACTATTAAAAAGGAAAAAGTAATGTCTATCTTTTATCAGCAATATTTATCCTAACATAATTTCAGTAGTTTATCCTAACATAGGGGCTTGCCTTTAAATGGTGAGCAAACACGCTGTGTACTGTGGTGCCTGGCTTGTGCCGGTGCTGCATACATGTGTTTTTATGCAATTCTATTAGGGCTCATTTACGCTTGCTTCAAAACACAGCTTTGGACACACTTTTTTAAAGCTCTCTGAATGCCAGTTAAAGCCCCAGTCACTAAATAAAGCAGTTAGCTTACAGTCCTGTTTACACCTTGCATTTGCTTTGCTTCGCTTCAAAAATTTTACCCCATGTTGCTTTAGTGGTAATTTAAAGCCTCCATAGAAGTCTATGACAAAAGCTCGCTTGAAGCACCTGCAGCTTTTGAGAGGCTTTAATTCAGCTTTAGCTTCACTTTGTTTTGGAGAAATTGCAGGTATGACATATCCCCACACGCACACACACAGGGCGTCAAGCCAAGCTTCTAAAAAGCATCATCAAGACATTGCAGAAGCAGCAAAAAAGCATGCTGAAGCGGTAGGCGCTTTAATGTGTGTTGAAGTCGAAGCAAGTGTAAATGAGCCCTAGTGTGACTTGATGTGAATTTAGCTACATAGACCTTAAGAAAGACATGCAGCATTTTCAAAAATGGACATGTAAAAAAATGCATAGATGTGAAGAGAACTATAGGAAAAGAGGGGATCCTCTTGTGTGATTTTGTATGATGGACAACAGATGCATAGATCTCAACTGGGGGCTTT
Organism: Glandirana rugosa; assembly: GCA_018402905.1. NCBI lineage: Eukaryota > Metazoa > Chordata > Amphibia > Anura > Ranidae > Glandirana > Glandirana rugosa. Next base: position 225,482 of record BLSH010410333.1, on the reverse strand, counting down.
ATATCCCTTTGTGGGTGGTGTGAACAATTTTTGATAGATGCTTATTAATAAAATAAGATCTGATTAAGGGTTTAATGAATAAAATCATGGAGATTAGTCTGCTACAGCCAAAGAGAATTTAGTATCAAAAGGTAAGTGGACTGGCAAAGTAACAAAGTGATCACTTTTCCTTTGATAAAAAGATCTAACGCCCTGGGATGTATCTCTCAACTTTCTAAAATGACCTTTTAGTGTACAGTATGTAGGCAAAGGACTCTACCCCAGTTACCAGGACCACAAAGATCTAATTTGATTGATATAATTGGCTTAATGGATTCAATAGTCTAAACCATCCCAATGCTTTTTTGGCCTCTATTTAGCATTATATTGACTTTTCAAAATAACAAATGCAGTAATATAGAGGTTAGACAATAAGTTTAATGCAGAATAATACTAATGGTAGTACAATAGTACATTTTGTATAGAGATGTACACATCAGACCAAAAAGAGAGACAGCTGCGGCTACACAAGTAACAGAGGGATTTGGTCCCAAAAGAGGGACGGTCCCTCCAAATGACGGACAGTTGGTAGCTATGCTGGTATGTTGGCTCCTTACTCAAGGGAATGGTAACCAGATATTTGGTGCAGGTATACTGGAAGAAAATGTTACTCTATTTACATGATTGGCATCATCTGTGTGCAGGTATGAAATGTAAAAATAGACATGGGCATGAGATAAAAGAGATAGGCGGGGAGAATTGTGTGTTATATACAGCTCCTGATGTGTTGATGGCGCAAGCAAATTTTACATTGCATCAGTTTGAAGGAAATGGACAGAACAGTTTTTTGTCAGTATACAATTCCTAATGTTACATTGTGTAGCATTAACAAGGATTCAAAAGAAGTACTGTTGTGCTATAGTATGGTATTAAAGGTACACATGCAGTGGCCTGAAAAGAGGAATATCTTGTGAACATCTGCATAACAGTCTAGTCCAGCCTTTTTCAGCCACCAGGGTGTCCAGGCACCCTGGAGTGCCTTCAGGTTTCTTCAGGGGTGCCTTGACAAAATGCCTAAAATTTTCCCCAAAGCCAGTGAGTGGACCAAGCCTGCCTTTTAGTTACACAAAGCCTCCGATTTTCATTGTATACCATTACAACCTTCCAACTGCCGGCGTTCTAACAACCAATGATTTTATCGGTTGATAAAGAGGACGTTGATACCTTCACAGCATCCTTTGAGAAAAAAAGAATGGACTTTTCAGGCATGCGGTGTGGTTAAAAAAGTAGAAACTATTTTATTGTTACAAAAAAAGGCTTACCCCAGCACTTCAACCACATGGGATGGTTTGGTAATTTTTCCTGATTTCTAGTCAAGTAAGTGTATATAATATTGATTATTCTCATCAGTGTTACCTTTCTGGTGTTACATATTAAAGTTATATATTGGATATGGTCCTAATCTATATATTATATGAAATACAGGCCCCCATACCTACCTTGCTATCTGGCCTCTTGGTCTTTGTGGTGCTTCTGAGGACTTCAGGGGGGCACACCCTGGTTTGTTTATGGACACACAAGGTTTACTCATTTCAATTTATTAAACATATAAGTGGCTTGTGTCACTTCTTTGTTACAAATATACGGCTTATTGCACTTATTCTGTATGTTCATGTTTTTAATATTACTGACATATGTATTTTTATTTTTATTAGACTGTTAAATGCTCCAGAAGAAGCTCTGTATTTGGCGTGAAACTAGTAGAACTTTTTGCACTTACCAGCTGAATAGCCAATTGCTACTTTCTGTGGTGGTTTGACTCCCTTCTTTTTCCCGTGTATTGGTTTATTACTTTTTTAATAATATACCTTCCTATAGGGATATCTACCCGGACATTGTTTCAGTGCCTTCCCTGATGGCCCCTGTTTTTTACAGCTTACCCACCCTGGAATTGGCTTTGATCATATGTCATGTTTTTAAAGCAAACAAGTATGTGTATTGTACAATTGTTTTCACAATTGTTTTGTCTTAGAGCTGGTTCACACATAGGCGACTTGTCAAGTCGCCTCCATGCATTGCAATGGAACCATTCTAAATAGGAACGACTTAATTCGCTCTGACTTAGAAAAAGGTTTCTGTACTACATTTGGGGCGACTTCAGACGACTTGCATTGACTTTTAGTACATAGGTCGCTTGCAAGCCGTGCTGAAGTCACGCTGTGCGGGGTTGCCTTGAGTCGTCCTGCAAGTCTGATTGCCTATGTGTGAACCAGCCCTTAGGCTTGGTTTAGCCTTTTTTGTAACAATAAAATAATTTCTACTTTTTTACCACACCGCATGCCTGAAAAGTCCATTCTTTTTTCTCAGATTTTTCTATTTATTTAGGATGTGGCATGTATTTACTTATTAATGACCATCCACAGCTCCACTTTGTGAGGATGGCCATATGTGAGTCCCAAGCTTAATCTATTCACAGCATCCTTGTTTCATCTCCCCTGGCTCTCTCCATTAGCACTGGGGTCATATTAGTTGAATGAAGGAGAAAAACTGAGGGAGAAGAGAAACAATGGAATACTAGTCAGTACCAGTGTGCTTTGGAAATGTAAATCACCTCTAACCTTGGGTGTCCTACATGTGTGGATGTTGCTGGGTAATGTAAACGTAGTTTCATTTTTTTTACATTTTAGAAGGGGGTGCCTCATTTTAAAGGGCGCCTTGACTGTAAAAAGGTTGAGAAACACTGGTCTAGTCACATTAACCATGTACACGCTTTAACTATTTGAATCTACTGATGATTCTAAATACAAAGTTGAAACCCAATAATAGCAAGCATCTTTCACAAAAGCAATAGCAAAATCATTATTAACCCTTTTATATCCAAACATATATGATTACGTTTTTGTTTTCCCGAGTCAACGCTAGTCAGTGGAACTAGAACTCCAGCTATCACTTTTTAATCGGTTACAGCAACAGTTGAGTTTTTTGTCCTTTTTGGGATAAAGATTTTTTTTTCATAAATGAGTAAAATCCCATTAAACACCTCTGTCACACTTAAGGCATTATAATAGAGTTTACAGTTTTTCAACCTTCTAACCGATACTTTTGGCAAAGCGCTTGCTCTCTTAACAAAATGAAAATATGAAAAGATTCCTCTATCCACGTTATAGTGTGGATTAATGAATTTCCTGCTGTGGTTATTATTTTGATAGCCAGTCCCGCCACCATCAAAAAACCTAAACAGGGGCTGAGTGTGAGTAGATGAAGCCGATGTTCAGATGAAAATTTTCCAGGAGGTTATTTCAACAAAAGTTGATCAAAAGATCGACTTTTTGTCAAACAGTGCAGGGCTTGCAGATCTGCCCACTGAGGGAATTTCATCCAAATCCTCAGCTACCAACCGAAATGTGCACAGAGGATAGCCAGCTTTACTGGCCAGATCAATGGGTAAAAAAAAGAAGCCTGACAAAAAATAAAACTAGTGCAACCAACACATGTGAGTACTGGGGAGCTGAAATATAATACATTTTTGCTTTTGAGTTTAGATATGCTTAAGTCTGGAAAATTAATAAGAATTTCTGCTTTTTATAGCACTCCTGTTTGTTTTCATTTGTTTTTACAAGTTATTCTTTGTTCCTTTTAATTTACTTCCCCCTTTTCCAATGTTGTCCTTATATGTATATTACTATTTTGTTATGTCATCTCATCTTATAGCAAATGTTTCATGATCCCCCTATTACTGTAACTGGTTCTTATTGTCAAAATGTAATTTTGACTCTAATAAAAATATAACAGAAGGAAATGTTTTCTACATTCAAATAGCTTCTAATGACAATATAGGTGTTTGCTTTAAAACACTAAAGTGGAAAACATTTGCAGAATGCAGAATAATCTGTAAATAAAGAACAAATGATTACGTTATAAATATAAATATCTATAAAAAGAATATATATATATATATAATAGATAGCTAGGTTTATATACAGTATATTTAAAAATATACTCACTAATAATGGTCCCCAAGAAGATCATGGCTGGACACATTTTCCTTCCACTCATTACAGGAAGAGCACACAACTTAAAGCATGTAATACATCTGAAACGACTGCATTGCTTAACTGATTTTGAACTCCTCCTTCCTCTTATCAGCAATTACTCAAATCATTTTCAGACAAAATTCTTATAATCTTGCAACTGCTTAGGAAACCACATCTAATTAAAAATGTGTGTACATGTGTATAAACTGCATAGTTACATTGTTTATAAGTTTGAAAAAAGGCATGGGCCCATAGTTCATCCTATGTATGTGTGTGTTTGTGTGTGTGATTTTTATTCTTTAAAGCGGAACTTCAGTCATTTTTTCATCTTTCCATCTATTAAATCCTCTGCCCTTGTTGTTTTAACTTTGGATAGTAAAATGTTTTTTTCTGCCAGTAAATACCTTATACAGCCCACTTCCTGTTTCTTGGCTGGAAAAATGCCTTCGCGTTTGACATCATGCACAGCTCTCTCTCTCACTCTCCTCAGAGTTTGCCAGGAAGGGAGGGGGATGAGTCACAGGAGGGCCAATGAGAGCTGCAGAGCTGGAGGTGTGCTTCTGTGTGTCTGTGTAAATCCAGGAAGTGAACAGGCAGCAGCTTCAGCTGCCCACACTTAAAATGATTGCAGCCAGACTCAGTGGAGGGATATTTCTACAGCAAGTACAGTATTTATAAAATAATATGCAAAGTGGTTAGAGGGAAGCTTCAGAATGGCAAAGATGTTTTTATTACAAATTATGTGAGCAGACTGCAGTTCATCTTTAACCATTCCCGTAGCCCTTTATATTCTGCTCCCTGAGGAAGACAAAAATTACCACTAGTATTTCTTTTGGGTGAGGGAATGCCACATTTTACTGCTCTAACAGTAAAGAACCCCTTTTACAATCTAGGGTTACACCTCTAATCATAGCCTTGTGCCCTCTTCAGGGACTTTAACCACTTCAGACCCAGGAGGTTTTACCCCCTAGCACTACGTTACTTTAGCTGACAATTGCGCCGACATGCGATGCTGTACCTAAATAAAAATGATGTCCTTACTTCCCCACAAAGAGAGCTTTCTTTTGGTGGTATTTGATCACCTCTGCGGTTTTTATTTTTTGCGCTATAAACAAAAAGACCATCGATTTTGAAAAAAAAAATATTTTTTTTTTCTATAAAACACATCCAATTAAAAAAAAAATCAAAAAATCAAATGTCTTCATCAATTTAGGCCAATATGTATTCTGCTACATATTTTTGGTAAAAACCCCAATAAGTTATAGTGTCTACAAAATAGGGGATAGATTTATGGCATTTTTATTATTTTTTACTAGTAATGGCGGCGATCGGACAGATCGGACACCTAACTGACATTTTTGACGAACCAGTGACATTATTACAGTGATCATTGCTAAAAATATGCACTGACATTGTACTAATGACACTGGCACGGAAGGGGTTAACATCAGGGGCGATCAAGGGGTTAACTGTGTTCCCTCTGTGTTTACTAACTGTATGGGGGATGGACTTACTGGGACAACACAGAGATCCATCTTCCTGCATAGCAGAAAGACAGGATCTGTGCGTCATCCCCTGTCAGAACGGAGATCTGCCTTGTTTACACAGGCAGATACCTGTTCTGTCTCTGCAGGGAAAGATCACGGGCGGCAGGCGGATATCAAGTCCGCCAAACCCGCTGATTGGCTCCCCTGTGCGCGCCCACAAAAGCTAGTGCACAAATCGCTTTACTGGTACGGCAATTTGTGCAGCCGGGCCACCTTGCCGGCCGATGGTTGGCAATCGGTTAAACAGTTTATTACAGTTACTGGAGTCAACTTTGATTTACTATATTTGTACATTGTATTAATATCCCCTCTTAGGCTCCTCTGCTCCATAGCAGTGAATAACTAATTGATTCTCATAGTTGAGGTCCCCCATCCCTTATTAAATTTTGGTGTCCTTTGCTAAATTCTTTCTAATTCAACAATGTCTTTCCTGAGTTTGGTGACCAAAATTGAACTGCATGTTCAAGATGAGGCTGAACCAGTGTCTTGTAAAGGGGTAAAATTATAAATTTATATCTTAACCACTTGCTTACTGGGCACTTAAACTCCCCTCCTGCCCAGGGCAATTTTCAGCTTTCAGCGCTGTTTGAATGACAATTGCAAGGTCATGCAACACTGTACCCAAATTAAATTTTTATCATTTTTCCCCACAAATAGAGCTTTCTTTTGGAGGTATTTAATCGCTGCTGGGTTTTTAATTTTTTGCTATAACAACGAAAAAAGACTGAAAATTGTGGAAAAAACAAAACAAAAGAGTTTCATAGTTTGTTATACATTTTTGAAAACAGGTAATTTTTCTCCTTCATTGACCTGCACTGATGAGGCTGCACTGATGGGAACTGATAGGCACTGATAGGCTGCGCTGATGGGCACTGATAAGGTTGCACTGATGGGCACTGATAGGTGGCACTGATGGGCACTGATGGGCAGCACTGATGGGCAGCACTGATGGGCACTGCTAGGTGGCACTTAAGGGCACTGATAGGTGGCACTGATAGGCGACATTGATAGGTGGCACTGATGGGAGACAGTGATGGGCACTGGTAGGTGACATCGATAGGCAGCACTGATTGGTGGCATTGATGATGAGGCACTGATGGGCATTGATTGGCATCACTAGTGGGCATTGATAGGTGGCACTGCTGGGCAAAGGTAGATGGCACCGCTGGGCACTGGTAGGTGGCACTATGGGCACTGGTAGGTGGCACTGTAGGGAAATGATAGGTGGCACTGTCAGGGGGCAGGGGGCACTGGTGGGCACAGACAAGCATCCACAGCTCCCTATGTGAGGGACCGATGTCCCTCTGACAGAAGCCGGCGGTTGAGCGGCTATTTTTCCCCTCACACTGTCAGCGCGAGGGAAGAGAAAACCGATCACCGATCTTGTGATCAGTTGACAGCTGATCAAGTGGTAAGGAGCTGGGACCGTCCCTTTACTCCAATCTGTAATCAGCCAAGACTCGGTGATCACAGAGAGCGCGGCCACCCGGCAAAGTAGATCCACCCTGTAGCTGTCATTCGGCTATAGTGCAGATATGAAGTAGTTAAATCATGCCCTTTATGATACATGAGAGTGTTTTGCTAGCTTTTGCCATTGCATGCTATTACTAGGTTTGTGACCTACAAGCACTCCCATATCCTATATATACCCAGTATATCAATGGCACCTGTGGCACTGCTCTTTTCATACATCAATATCCAAGGGAGTGTTTAAACTTTGGTTTCACCTATTAAACTCAGCTGCTCTGTAATCACTCTCACTCAGATCACAGGCACCGCTCCCCCTTCTACACAGATCTCAGTGGTGTTCTCAGAGGAAAAACTTCTCCTCTCTTCTCCTTCTGAGAAGAAATGTTCTCCGCTTCATAAACAGGGTGCCAGTGGAGATGATTTTTCTCAGAGAACTGCTGAGAACTGAAATGAGATAAATTATCTCTGTTTGATAAACGTACACCTTAATTTGTTGTCAAGTTCACAGACTGACAGTGACTCAGAAAAACAAAAACTTAACCATAAATATCTGAAAGATGTAAATGAAAGAGTTAATAATTATGTTGCCACAAACGTTTTTTTTCTTTTCTTTTCTTTTTAAATGGATTGTTATTATGGGGTTCCAACTTTATATTTAGGATCATCTTTTGGAATTTAAAGTGAAATGGATGAATTTTGCACATGGTTAATGTGACTAGACTGCAAAGTCAACTTGAGGGTGAACTATTCCACAATAATGCAGTTCCAGGCTCAAGGATACGATATGCAGAGAGCCAAACAGAGGGGACATCGACAAGCTGTAATTTGGCATGATGCAGATGACAAGATACTGTATCCCTCTATCCAGGCCACTATATGTGCTGCTTTTAAATAACTCATGCTAGACACTGCAACAAAAGGAAACAAAAAACTTTTTTTGTCCATTTCCTTTAGACTGATGCAATGCAGAATTTGCATACAGCATCAACACATCAAGAGCTGTAAATTAACACAATGTTCTCCATCTATCTATTTTATTTCATACAGTGTCCATGGCTACTTTTACGTTTCATACCTGCACACAGATGACACCAATCATGTAAACAGGTTAAGATCTTCTTTAAAGCGGTTGTATACCCACTTAAGACGGGAGCCTGTCTTTCTGGCAATGCGCCGGGCCTTTGCCGGGACATCACGGCACATGAGCCGGGACATACACGGCGCATGTGCCATGACGTCGCAACTGTTTGGATAGGGAATATCTCCTAAACCTTACCTTAGGAGATATTAATTTTACCTACAGGTAAGCCTTATTATAGGCTTACCTGTAGGTAAAAATCCCTCTAAAGGGTAGACTACCACTTTAATTACCATTACTTTGAGCGTGGAGGCAATATACCAGCATAGCTCTTAAAGGGGTCACCTTAATGCATTCTATGCATTAAGGTGAAAAACCTCCTTTAGTGTAGCAGCCCCCAGAGCCCCCCTCTTACTTACCTGAACCCTGTCTTTCCAGCGCCGGGGACGAGGAAACCTGCTCCAGCCGGTGTCTCGGGTCCTGATTGGATAGATTGAAAGCAGCGCAGCCATTGGCTCCCACTGCTGTCAATCAAATCCAATGATGCGGGAGCCTGGGGCAGGGCCAAGTCCTGCTGTCTGTGTCAATGGACGCAGCAGCAGGACTTGGGAGAGCGCCCGCACGAGTGTCCCCAGGGAAGCGATTCCCCGTGGGGGCACTCGATGCGGGGAGGAGCCAGAAGCTCCACAGAGGGACCCCAGAAAAGGAGAATCGGGGTCACTCTGTGCAAAACCCTTGCACAGAGGAGGTAAGTATAGCATGTTTGTTTGTTTCTTTTTGTTTTTTTTTTAAACTAAGCTTTACAATCACTTTAATTGCCCCTCTCCTGAGAACAAATCCCTCTGTCCCTCATGAAGCCTCACTTTTTCCTCTTTTTTGGTTCAATGTGTACATCTCTATACAAATTGTACTATTTTACTACCAAACGTGTTATGCTGCTCTAAACTTTTTATCCAACCTCTATATTACTGCATTTTATTATATTGAAAGGCCAATATAAAAAAAAAATAGAGGTAAAAAAGAACTTTTGTGGTTTAGCCAATTATCTGCATATTAGATCTTTGTGGTTCTAGTAACTGTGGCAGGGACATGTCCTTTGCTTATACACTGGGTAATAAAGGGTATCCCTTTTTATAATTTCAGAAAGTTGGGATGTACAGTATATACCAAGGTCTTTCCATCATAGGAAAAGTGTTCACTTTACCAGTCCAGTTACCTTTTGATACTAAATTCCCTTTGGTCAGGGTAGACTAATCTACATAGTTTTATTTATTAAACCCCTAGTCAAATCTTATTTTATGCATGACCATGAATAAAAGCTTGTTCATGCCACCTATAAAAGGGATACTAAGCCCCTTGTTTATATCTGTGCAATTTTTCATCCGTTGTCTTTCATACAACATCACATCTTTTCCTATGGTGCCTCTTCACTTCTATGCGATTTTTCTCATGTCAGTTTTTGAAAATGCTGCATGTTCTTTTTTAGTGCGACTTGGTGTGCTTTTGACCCCATTAGACTTTAATGGAATTGCATCAAAAACGAATGTACAGTACATGCATTTTAGATGCATTTTTGACACTTTTTTTGCCAAAAAAACAGGGCAACCCTCAGCGATACCCATGAGATATCGCTTGTCATTTGCCAAAACAAAAAAGCATGAAGCAAAAAAAAAAGAAGCATGAAAAATGCACCAATATATACAAAAATGCATTAAAAATGCAAAAGGAGAAGTGTGAAAAGAAGAAGAAAGCTCAAAAGTTGTAAGTCCACACCACAGGATGCAATACGATCCAGAGACGAGTATACAGATTGATTTAAGAAAGGACCCTAATAGCTCAGCTGCTGTGTTGGAATATCAATGTATGTTCTTGATAACATAAGCAAGAAATATACCAGCGCTGTCACCTATCTGCTCTAATATTGAAACACTGATTATCCTTTTGTGGAAAAATACATTAAATAAACCATTTCAATTGTCTTTGACTACATAAATGCATTATTAAAGTGGAAGTAAACTCTTGTACCTACAGGAAAGCCTATAATTAGGCTTATGTGTTGGCAACATGAATAGCTCATAAACCTGCACTATTTAGGAGATATTCACACTGCATGGTGCCAGTGATGTCACCGGTGCATGCCCTCTGAAGGGACAGCATACTCGTGCCGTCCCTTCAGAGCCCATGCTATAGTCCATGACTCCCGCGCGCATGCGCACAATCAGATGGCTGGAGCACACGAACCCGGAAGGAAAACCGGATGAAGATGGAAGCCCTTTCAGCTGTGACAGGGCACCGCTGAAGGCCTTCGTTCTAAGGAAAGTATTTCTTAATGTGCTAGTATGCAATGCATACTAACACATTATGCCTTTACCTTGCAAAACAATTGATGCGGTTCCCTACCACTTTAATAATGTACAAATAAACAACAAACAATTATTACCAGCCTATGATGTGCAATAAAATAATAAATAAGTGAACTAATGCCTAACATTATTGATGTGTGTCAAATCAATAAACCATCCAAGTGATAAAAAGTGGCCAATATTTCAAAATTCACAAAATGCAAATAATTGATAAATATTACTTCAGAGAGCGTAGACACCCTGTAACAGCAAGTTCCTGAATAAAGACCTTCAGGACAGGATCCCGGGGTCCTATTTTAATGAAAACTGCAGATTTAAATCTATTGAATTTTACACTTGAACTTACAATAACATGGTAAAGCTTACATGAGATTTTAGTGATTGGTTTTACATCTAACCCAGATTTAACACAGATCTAGTTATAAATGTTTTCATGCAAAATTCACACATCTTTCACCCAAAAGGCACACATTTTTCTAATTGGATTCAATTGGAAAAAAATGTGAAACATGGGTGAAAATTGTGGGAACCTTGTGTGAAAACATTTATAAATACAGCTCTTTTGAAGTTGAGTCTATATAATATACATACAGTAGGTAACATGTTATATTTATTAATTAATAATGTGCATAGTTAATTTTTATAATTATAAACAGTTTGATTTGGCCATCATCTGAAACCAGTCTATTTACAGTATAAATGCAATAAAAAAAGCAACTTTTAAAAAATATATCCAACCTAGCCATAATACACTATTCTATATTACATATCAACAATTGATATCAACAATTAAATATACAGCTAGTGAACATTTCTATTTCCCACTCATGTAAACATAGGACTATCTTCATAATCTGCTCCATCAGTTCTTTCAAATCCATATTTTTCCCCAAAAAAAGGGCCACGAAAGTAGATGAAACAGTGCTGTTACTAATCTGCACTTTGAAACATTTATTAAAAGTCAGCAGCTAAGCCCTCATTTCAGTCTTTAACCACTTGACCACTGGGCACTTAAACCCCCTTCCTAACCAGACCAATTTTCAGCTTTCAGCGCTCTCACATTTTGAATGACAATCACTCAGGCATGCAACATTGTACCCATATGAAATTTGCGTCCTTTTTTTCACACAAATAGAGCTTTCTTTTGGTGGTATTTAGTCACCGTTGGGTTTTTTATTTTTTGCGCTATAATTTAAAAAGACCAAAAATTTTGTAAAAAAAATATTTTTTCTTTGTTTCTGTTATAAAATTTTGCAAATTAGTACTTTTTCTTCATAAATGTTGGCCAAAATTTATACTGCTATATATCTTTGGTAAAAAAAAAACAAATTCGTGTATATTATTTGGTCTTTGTGAAAGTTATAGAGTCTACAAGTTATGGTGCCAATCACTGAATATTGATCACACCTGATCACACCTGATGTACTGACCACCTATCTCATTTCTTGAGACCCTAACAAGCCAGGAAAGTACAAATACCCCCCAAATTACCCATTTTTGGAAAGTAGACATTCCAAGGTATTTAGTAAGAGGCATGGTGAATTTTTTTAAGTTGTAATTTTTTCCAAAAATTCTTTGCAAAATTAAGTTTTTTTTTTTCTTTTTCACAAAACTGTCATATGTTAACAGGTTATTTCTCACACCCAGCATATGCATACCAAAAATTACACCCCAAAATGCATTCTACTACTCCTCCTGAGTATGGCGATACCACATGTGTGATACTTTTACAGAGCCTGGCCACATACAGAAGCCCAACATGCAGGGAGCACCATCAAGCGTTCTAGGAGCATAAATTACACACATAATTTCGGGACTACTTCTTGCACTTTTGAAGGTCCTGGAGCACCAGGACAATGGAAATGCCAAAAAAATGACCCCATTTTGGAAAGTAAACACCCCAACGTATATTCTAGGAGGCATGATGAGTCTTTTGAACTTGTAATTTTTTCCACAAGTTTTTGGAAAATGTGGAAAGAAAATGAAAATGCATTTTTTTTTTACACAAAGTTGTCCATTTATACAATATTTCTAACACACCACATGTACTTAGCAAAAATTACACCCAAAAATATATTCTGCTACTTCTCCCGAGTATGGCGATACCACATGTGTGACACTTTTACACAGCCTGACCACATACAGAGGCCCAACATGCAGGGAGCACCGTCAGGTTTTCTAGGGGCCTACATTTCAAATCTAATTTGACTGCCTTTTACACTATTGTGAGGCACTGTGGTGGCATGGATAGGCACTGTAGTGGCGCAGATGGGCAGTGTAGTGGCATGGATGAGCAGTGTAGTGGCACGGGTGGGCAGTGTAGTGGCACGGGTGGGCAGTGTAGTGGCAAGGGTGGGCAGTGTAGTGGCACGGGTGGGCACTGTAGTGGCAAGTTTGGGCACTGTAGTGACACAGATGGGCACTGTAGTGGCACGGATGGGCACTGTAGTGGCATGGATGTGTCACGGAGGAGAACTGATGTGGTATGGATGAGCATGAATGAAGCACAAATGAGCCATGGATGGGGGATGGATGAGCCACGGATGGGGGATGGATGAGCCACGGATGGGGATGGATAAGCTACGGAGGGGATGGATGAGCCACGGATGGGGATGATTGAGCACGGATGGAACGGTGATGTGACGGGTGGGCACGGTGATGTG
>BLSH010410333.1:194796-205785 GCA_018402905.1 Glandirana rugosa | reverse complement strand
AGAGCCGTCTTAACTAGTCTGACACAAGTCGGTCTAACTTGAAAAAAGTTCCTGTACTACTTTGGTCCGACTTTGGTCCTACTTCAGCCCATTGAATATCATTGAAGTAGGATCAAAGTCGGATCCTTGTTCTAACCATCCGACTTGTGAGATCCAACTTAGTGATAACAGCAGCAGTAAAAGGAATTTATCTTACACTGGGATTGTTTTGATTGGTCAAAGGACAAGTCACTATCTCAAAGTCGGAGCAAAATCTTATCTTGTTCATTCAAGTCAGATGGAAGTAGGACCAAAGTAGGACAGAAGTAGGACCGATGTTGCAGGGCAAAGTAGGATCAAAAGTCTGACCGTTTTTGTGTCAGATAGCATGAACCCAGCCTAAACGTCATTTGCCATGTAGTTGCCCATCCCTTTATTTTACTGAGGTCTTCTTGTAAAGTTTCTATATCCTGCTGTGTTATTGTGAGTAAGTATGCATTGTATGTATGTTATTGCCCTGCTTAGCTTTGTATCATCAGCAAACACTGAAATTGGACTATTTATACCACCCATGCTGGTTACTACTAATGATACTGTTTTGATCAGCAAATTCTTGGATATAGTCCCTTGTCATCCCCTCCAGTAGTTTACATACTATTGATGTTAGACTGACTAGTCTGCAATTTTCACCAATTTCGCCAATCAGCTGGTACCAATCTAAGCTACCCTTAAAAATTAGGTATAAAGGTCTGTCTATAATATTTAGAGGTAATAACAACAGAAGTAGTTGATCCAGGGAGTATTTGATTGCTTCACAGAGGATCAGGAAGGATCCCCCCCCCCATAGGAGTGATTTGGATAATGCTTTATTGGGGGGGGGGGGGGTTGCCTTCCACTGGATCAGCTGTGGGTATAGGATAGTATCTATGGAGATTTTCTGTTTGTGTTTTTTAATGGTCAAACTAGATGAACTTTTTTCAACTAACTAACTATAGGTATGTAATTGTGCATGTCACTGCACTGCAGCACACCTCTTTGTACACTTCAACTGAAGTTGATTAAAAAAAAAGGGAACTGTGCGATGTGCTGAAATGCACATCACATGGCCCTCACCGTTGGCTCACTGCAGCTGGAAACAGACAGCTGCTGCACATGAAACCACAGTGGATCAGTGTGTGGCAGCTGTCCATTGCTGTGTGAATGGGCCCTAAAAGATTCCTCCATCCATGCTGCACATACATTTTGGACAACAGTTTTCTTCCCAGCTCCTTCATTTATTCAATCAAGGGATGTGATGGCGGGAGGTAGCTGCACACTGAGCGAATTTCGATTGTTAACTTGGGAACCAGAAAAATATTGTACAGTGCCTGGTCAGCTTTAGAAAGTATTATTTTAACAAACGAGTAGTGGATTCAGACATGCTTAGGACAAACATAGATCTATACTTCATTACGCCTCTATGTTTACTTGTTGGAAATCTCTTACAGTGTATACTCAGAACTTAAAAATTTCGGTAATTATATAGCAGCAACACCATTGGGACCTTTGCTATGAAAGAGAAGGTAACTTAGCCACCCTAGTTATTATTTAAAGTCTTATTAACAATATTAACATTGTTCCAGATGGCACGACAGGGGAACAATGAGAAGGTGAGTATAAGCTGCTTGGGAGGGGAGAGGCAAATTTAATGATCTCTTGCATTGCAACGCAAAGGTTTACTTTTCAAGCTGAATTCCAGGGGCACTATGTACCCTTTTTTTCATCCTAGAGTGGAGTTTTGCTGTAGGTGTTTTTTTCTCTCCTCTTCTGGAAACTCCCTTCAGCTACAGAGCTGCATCTAGTTTTGCTTAATGTGCCTAGACTATAAGGTAATTTGCGATATCTGGGTGAGCTTTTTAAGAACCAGGGATTTTCCCTTGATTTTCTCTTTCTATCTCTTGTTTTATAGGTTCTTCTAATGAACCATTATATATAATTTATATATTTTTCTAAATATTTTATACTAGCAACCCTCATTTTTGTCTCAAACCCCCTTTTCTTCTGGGCACATGTCTTGGGTAAACGCATTTGGCCTTTTAACCTCAATAGAACTCCTGTTATATTTTTACTTTCCCCGTTATAACAACAAATGTCCAACTATATCTATAGGCATGTGGAATTACCCGTATCCGGCCTAATATATGAGAGGAAGTGTCCTGGACGTTCTGCATTTCTTATCACAGTGTGAAGCATTAAAATATATAACATCTTTGTTTCACAAATACATATATAAAATTATAGTATATGACACCAATTACTCTCTTCTATTAGACTGTGAACTTGTGTGTCCCCTGGTGTAATGCTCCCACAACCGCCGGGATAGACTTGTACCTCTAGGTCTATACACTTGGTCACACTCTACAGAAACTACACGCAGTCTTACCCAAACGGTTTCAGTATATGATATCTTTTTTATACGTGAATGTTGTAATTATCTTCTTTTTTTCTTATTTATTGAATTAAAAGCTTATACTTGCTCTATAATTTACAATTAGCTCCTGAAGAAGTGGAAATAAATCTGCGAAACATGTTGAGAGCTAAGCACACAGATGCTAGTTGACAAATGGAATGTACCAGCTCTTCAGTGTAGTTGCATCTGGGATCCTATAAAGTTAGTGAGCGCCTTAATATGACACATACTATTGTTTTTCCCCCCATATGTGCGTGTTTTTTAAATCATTAATTTTTGTAATAATTTTGATTTTTATACTCATGTTGTGTATGTAAAGTCCTTGTATGGTGCCATGAAAGTCCAAGATAACCTCAATTCAATACTTCGAAACAATTGAAAAAACGAAAAAAAGAATTGGGACTTTCAAGGTGCTGGTTAACCCCTTCCCTGAAGAACTACACCAAAATAGGATAAAACATACACTTTATTTATTCCATAAAATCGTACATGGTGCAGGCTCAACTGAGTGTATCAGTGGCCAACCCACTTGTACATATGAGGAGTATCATTTAGACAGTGACAATATATACAGTTCGTGGTATAGGTGTAAACAAGATACCAAACAATCCTGGCTGTATGACATAGGACAGATGGAATTTAACGCCAGGGTGGTAATGATATGACCAAGAATAACGTGATGATCCAAAGTAGTCCAACGCGTTTTGCCCAAACAATTTGGGCTTCTTCAGGGACTTGGATCACAATACAGTCACTAAAACACAAACATATCAATGAACACTCCTATTTATATACACATCAAAATATTTCATACTCTGGTGGCCTAACTTGCCATCCAGTGATCATTGTAAGTTAAATTGGCCTAAACTTCTATACAAAGGTATATTGTTATTAGTATACATTTCTTAAATAGAATTATGCAATCTAATAGTCTAATAGTCTATATAGCCATTGGGCAACATTCCAACCCCACTAGTGCATTTGTAGAGAAGAGACCCATTAGCGAAACAAGGCAGACTTATATTACCTGTTGAACAAGATACACAGGTGTTGACAATAAGACAATAGTTTGACGGATGGTGTCAGTAAGGTGGTCGTTGGAGATTAATTTGTACACATTCAGTCATTGATGTTAACACTGTCTCCTTGCAAGGAAGGAAAACATAAGGATCAGAGTTCATAAGAAAAAAAAAAAAGTTCTTATGAACTCTGATCCTTATGTTTTCCTTCCTTGCAAGGAGACAGTGTTAACATCAATGACCGGAATGTGTACAAATTAATCTCCCACGACCACCTATTGTCTTATTGTCGACACCTGTGTATCTTGTTCAACAGGTAATAAAAGTCTGCCTTGTTTCGCTAATGTGCTGTATTGTGATCCAAGTCCCTGAAGAAGCCCAAATTGTTCGGGCATAACGCGCTGGCTACTTTGGATCATCACGTTATTCTTGGTCATATCATTACCACCCTGGCGTTAAATTCCATCTGTCCTATGTCATACAGCCAGGATTGTTTGGTATCTTGTTTACACCTATACCACGAACTGTATATATTGTCACTGTCTAAATGATACTCCTCATATGTACAAGTGGGTTGGCCACTGATACACTCAGTTGAGCCTGCACCATGTACGATTTTATGGAATAAATAAAGTGTATGTTTTATCCTATTTTGGTGTAGTTCTTCAGGGAAGGGGTTAACCAGCACCTTGAAAGTCCCAATTCTTTTTTTCGCTTTTTCAATTGTTTCAATTTCATTATCCAGGGATGTGGTGCTGGTGCTACTCTGTCAGACTTATAATCTCTTTCAATTCAATACTTCCTCTACAGATATATGAGGACATAGGTACCATTTTATGGTGAAAGGATTGAAGGAACAATACCTTCAAAAAATGGATAGGACTTTAAAGGCACACCATGGGCCAAACATATAACAAAATATAGCTTTATTTATGTTAGAACACATTACATACATACATGACATATACCAACATATACATAAAAAACACCCTTAACTGAGCAAAAGAGTGCACCACCCATATACCCAGCTAACTAGGAGGAAGAGTTCTGTACATACAATGACTACAGTGCAGCTACAAATGTAGCCTCAAATTAGCAAGCGTAAGGAACTCTGTGAATCTCCTCCACACTGGTGTGTCGACGCGTTTTGCTTTCCAGAGCTTCCTCAGGACACATACGGGGGTGGGTGCTAATGTTTGAATAGAGAAAAAGACACAAATAAACAATCTTTCTTTTGTGTATCAAAAACAGAAATAGATCTGGCACTGGTTCTATGGATGTATAAATGTCAGTGTCAGCTTATGACTCAGCAGCCAAGATTCGCTCTGGGGGAAGAGCTAGTAACTAGGGGTGATATTGAATCAGTGTAATAGCGCTTGGAGTACAATAAACATGACACATGCCCCAGCTGGGTAGTAGATCGCAATAAGGATGGAGCAATATGGCTGTAAACAGTTAAATACAGGTAGTTTATTGAAGGTTACTTACAGACAAATAAATTATCACCTGGCTCCAAAGATGGTGGGGAAGCTGCCCTGCTAGTTGTCAGACTAGCCTAGATGCACCAGGTGGAGGATGGAGTGAGCGTGGCTGCTCTGGACTGGCAGGATGGTTTATTGAGGCTCCCTAGGGCAGGGGGGAAGAGTGGTGTATAGGTGAATCCTCTGGATCTGATCGCCTGACACAAGCCGTTCTGTCAGGAGAGCCGGCGCTTGAAGCAGGGGGTGGGCGGGGTTGTGGCTGGGTCTGTGGTGAAGTCGTTCCTCTGAGCTGCCATGCCGGGCTGTGATGAGAGTAGCGAGGCAGCAGGGAGCCATTGAGTGGTGGCGGTACCGTCACCCTGACGACATGTTTCGCAATACTTTGCTTTGTCAAGTCACGTGACGGGACCAGGGAAGGAGATTTTAAAAGCAGAGGCTGGAAATTAACAATTCTGTTGTTTCAATTCTTTTGTGTATACATATCTGCTATCTGTGCAGACTTGAGTACAAGGTAAATACAGTGCCCTATACGGGCATAATACTATAAGTACAAGATCCAGGTCAACAATTACATTACAATTGCCGCATGTTAGAACAATAGAATCGTCAAGATTAACTGTTCATATGTCATACTTGCTTGTTTTGGCTCTAGCATTGGGAAGAGACATGCATCAATAAAAATAACACGATACGGCCAAGGCTTGCCCCAGTTGATTTTCAAGAGGACCCAAAGTGTAAATAATTATGTCTATTGTATGGAAATATAGCCCTAGAGGAAAGGACAAAAGAGCAGACATGAGGACACAACACTTGAGAAAAAAACAAAAAAACAACATTGATGTGTATGCTAATGCAATGTACCTGGTGCAATCCTGCAGTAGTATTAAGGCAAGAGGGGAGTTGTCGCCCAAGGTATATAAATGCCTCTGTGACCAGGATGTCCCTATAGTAAAGGTGCAAACACAAAAAAATGATTGGTGGGTACTGAGAGAGACCTCCCATCCCCAAGGTTACAAGATAAGGGCCTCATATGGAATACTTAGGAGAGGAACTTACCAGGGGGAGTAACGCAGCTATGTTGGCCAGTGCCGGTGGGGTTGGGGGTGTACCGTCAATACCCCGAACGCTGGTGTGTGCACAGAGAGGCCACAATGATATCCATCATTGCCACGGATAACTCTAAAAAAGCATATGCATATGTCTATGAGGCTAATATAAAGAGACTGATGAGGCAAAAGTTGAATTGTTTGGGAAAAATACTCAGCACTGTGTATGGCACAAAAAGGGCACAGCTTACCAACATCAAAACATCATTCCAATGATAAAGTATGGTAAAGGGAACATCATGATTTGCGCTTCCCTAACTCGCCTGCACCATTAATTTTCGCTATTTTCACACTACCGTTCCTCACCACCAATCGGGAGCTAGGTCTGTCAGACCTGTTTCCCGATTGGCCAAAGTTCCAGGTAATCCTATTGGATGCCTGGTGCTATAGAGTACAGAGAGGAGACGCCGGACACCGGAGCCTCTGCACTAACTGAGGAGGAGGGGGAGAGGAGACCACAGCCCCAGCCCTAGATCAGGTAGGTGCCGCACTCCTGGCAGCCCGATGGGGGGCTTTCTCTGTCCCGCACAGCGGGTCGGTCGGGGGGGAGTGGTGTTTTCAGTCATGCACTGCGGCGGGGGGGGTGCTGGGGGGGCATCTCTCTATATCAAGCTCTATCTACCCTGATCTGTATTCCAAGCTCTATCCACCCTGATCTGTATACCACGCTATCTACCCTGATCTGTATACTAAGCTCTATCTACCCTGATCTGTATACCACGCTATCTACCCTGATCTGTATACCAAGCTATCTACCTTGATCTGTATACCACGCTATCTACCCTGATCTGTATACCAAGCTATCTACCCTGATCTATATACCAAGCTATCTACCCTGATCTGTATACCAAGCTATCTACCCTGATCTGTATACCACGCTATCTACCCTGATCTGTATACCACGCTATCTACCCTGATCTGTATACCAAGCTATCTACCCTGATCTATATACCAAGCTATCTACCCTGATCTGTATACCAAGCTATCTACCTTGATCTGTATACCACGCTATCTACCCTGATCTATATACCACGCTACCTACCCTTATCTGTATACCAAGCTATCTACCCTGATCTGTATACCAAGCTATCTACCCTGATCTGTATACCAAGCTATCTACCCTGATCTATATACCAAACTATCTAACCTAATCTGTATACCGAGCTATCTACCCTGATCTGTATACTGAGCTATCTACTCTGAACTGTTTACTGAGCTATCTACCCTGATCTGTATACCAAGCTATCTACCTTTCTCTGTATACTGAGCTATATACCCTGATCTGTATACTGAGCTATATACCACGATCTGTATACTGAGCTATCTATCCTTATCTGTATACTGATCTATATACCATGATCTGTATACTGAGCTATATACCCTGATCTGTACACTGAGCTATATACCCTGATCTGTATACTGACCTATATACCCTGATCTGTATACTGACCTATATACCCTGACCTGTATACCCGACCTATATACCTTATCTGTAAATTGACCTATATACACTATTTTTATACTGAGCTATATACCCTATCTGTATACTGACCTATATATTACGATCTGTATGCTGAGTTATAAACCATGATCTGTGATGCTGAGCTGTATACTCTGTAGTGTGATGCTGGGACTGTATACTCTGTCCTGTGATGCTGGGGCTGTATACTCTGTCCCATGATTCTGAGCTGTATACTCTATCCTTTGATGCTGAGCTGTATACTCTGTCCTGTGATTCTGGGGCTGTATACTCTGCCCTGTGATGCTGAGCAATATACTCCTGACACTAGTGGTGGAAGCAATTGGAATACAGGGAACGGAGTGGGTGGATTCTATAAGGGATGGGGCTTATGAGAAGTGGGAGGGGTCAAACCGGAGGGGCGGGGTCTGGCACCCCCCTGTTCTAAAACTTCACCAGCCATCACTGGTTGTATTATGAGTAAGGTTAAACCCTGGGTTAAACCCAGTGGAAGTATTCTGTTTTGTGGTTGTCCCTTTGCAAGATACCTAGAAAGAGAATCAAATTGGGGGTGCAATGACTACCCCCCATGAGTACACAGGCAAAACCAAATGATACCAATAAACATGACTGGCCGATCATGGGTAATTGGAACTTATACTATAAAAAGCAAGTGTACAATGAGATCAGAAGTAGGGCATGTTAAGTGCCACGAAGAGCACATGGTTAAGATCCACTCAAAGTCTCCACCCACATTGGCTGAGACACATGTGTGTCCAAAGTTTCAAAGATAAGGCTGAAGAAACTTGAGGATTCCAAAAAGGAAAGACGCTACATCTAGAAACTAGTTAAACCTAAAATGAACTACAGCAAAAACAAACCAGGGTTAAGGAAACAGGAAAAGGACACACATCAGGAGGGCTCTAAATTTTTCAACAAGTGAGCAATGGAGGCAAGCTAAAGTACCTAATAAGCATTATACTGAGATGGACCCTTGTTGAACTAGACCATTGGGCTCTTACGCTATTTATTAGGATCAAGTAAGGAATATTGCATGCATACTGTGACGGAACCATCCAGCACCCTGCTTGGGTGCCTCTGTCAAGACATATAGCTTCTGTATCCTTCCCCCAGGTTACCAAAAACCTTAAGTGGACCCCTCATTTTAGAAAGTGCCACTTCTTTGGCATGTTGTAAACTCCGTCCAGGATTATTCTCTGGCACTTGCCACAATAAATAGAAATACATTTGTTGAAAGGAAGCCTAAAGCTCCACCTGCTGCTGGATAGAAGACTATACAATATTCATATATATTTCAACTGTATCTGTCTATATACAACAGAAAAATATTTTTGAAAATTATACTTCATTGTTTTGCCTTAAAAAGAAATAATGTGCAAAGAAAAAAAGAAATGTGCAAAACGATATATACATTCCATGTAGTTTAACCACTTAAGTACTGGACACTTTCACCCCTTTCCTGCCCAGACCAATTTTCAGCAGTTTGAATGAAATTTACTCATGCAACACTGTACCCAAATTAATTATTTTATCATTTTTTTGGAAACAGATAGAGCTTTCGTTTGGTGGTATTTATTCTCCATTATTCTCCACACCTTTTTATTTACGCTAAATAAACCGAAAACTGAACAAAGTGTTTTTGTTTACTTCTGGTATAAACTTTTGCAAACAAATAATCTTTCTTCATACGTTAAGGGTCCTTTCACACTAGCGGACGGGCTCCACTGCCCAGCGGGGATCCATCCGCTGATCCCCGCTGAGCCAACGGATGACAGGACTGTCTCTGAACTCCGTGCAGAAAGGGACCTGTCAGAGCTCCGTTCTCCTCTATGGGGGACCGGAAGAATGCAGACCGTCTGTCCGTGTCCATCCAATCCGTCAGACGGATGGAAAATAGGGCTTCCATCCGTCTGTATTTAGCGGATCGGAGCGGATTGGATGTCAGTGGACATGTCCGCTCGTGTGAAAGAACCCTTAGGCCAAAATGAATTATGCTACATTTCTTCAGTAAAAATAAACCAAATCAGTGTATATTACTTAGTCTGTAGCAAAGTTATAGAGTCTAAAAACTATCATATTTATATTTGAAAATCGATCAATCCTGATGTACTTTCTTGAGGCCCTAAAATGCCAGGACAGTACAAATATCCCCCCCGAGACACGGTGAGTTTTTTGAATCTGTAATTTTTATGTCACAATGTTTTTGGAAAATGAAGAAATTAAAAACATTTCTGTCACCAGAGCAGTACAGTTTCATCAAATGATTGGTGTGGCAGAGATCAGGTACACTCACTGGTGACAGTGTGTAAAACATTTTTTTTTCTTTTTTTACAATTTTTTTTACATACTGTGATCAGAGCAGTATAGTGTTACCATAGTAACACTGTACTACTCTGGGGAAGTGATCAGGAGTTTTCTTTTTTTTACACTATGATTGCTTATAGCAGTGTTGATCACTTTTATAAGCAATATTTTATGAATGGCATCCATTCATTCATTGTGTACTATAGTGAAAACTGTGATTGGCCACAGCTATCAGGTGGTACAGATGGTGGTTGACCCTGTATGTACAATGTAATCACTTTGACCAATCACAGAGGTCAACGCAATTAATTGTGCACAATTGTCATGTGATTGCTGTGATTGGTCACACAGCGGTTGACTGAGAGGGAGTCATACGATGTCCACCCAGGATGGGAAAGCTCCTCCTTGGCTGTCATTTTCTGTAGGCCGAGGAGGGGGGAATCAGTTACAAATGTGTCTGGTTAAGGTTCACAGGGAATTGATCAAACCGAGTGTGAAGTCCAAAGATTGTAATCCTAAAATTTGGCCCCATTAAAGGGGGAGAATCTCCATATTTAAATCTGGCTTTGTTCAAGGCTAATAGGCAAGGGATTGTCAATAAAAAATGCGGAGTTGGGCTGTCATGGGAAACATATATCAATGCAAAAAAAAAATTAAATACTATACAGCA
Source organism: Glandirana rugosa (assembly GCA_018402905.1). Taxonomy (NCBI): domain Eukaryota; kingdom Metazoa; phylum Chordata; class Amphibia; order Anura; family Ranidae; genus Glandirana; species Glandirana rugosa. The sequence goes on along the minus strand of BLSH010410333.1, from coordinate 195,297 downwards.
GGGAGAGGTTTCTCCTTTTAATGCAGTTTTTTTTGGGTGACAGGAAAAACACCAATCCTTTCTACTACATGCTTGGGAGAGACCTTTAAGCGGTATGTGGTGTTATGGAACAGTATGATTGTCTCAGACAGCCTCAATTACACCATATTCTGGCATCATATATTTTGCATGTGTAATTGATTTTTTTACTTTAACATTTTTTTTTACTTAAAATCAGCAGCAGCATCCCAATCTGATTTATTAAAACTTGAGAAAAAGAGCTACAAACTTAATGAGGGTCTAGTATACATGTCAAGAGTAGGGGGACCCCATACAAAAAAAAAAAGTGTGGGATCCCTTCCAAATTTCATAATAGACCTTTTATGTCTGGTATGGATTTTAAGGGAAACCCCACACAAAAATTAGGGAAAAAGCTTGGGGTTCCCTCAAAAACGTACTCCAATTACCTGGGCATGCAGCTTGACAGGTCAGGCTGGGGGGGGGGGGGGGGGCTCATGCAAA